>JAJOOR010035511.1:0-15094 GCA_036250505.1 Solanum acaule | reverse complement strand
GAAATTGGGGTTTTTAGGGTTTTTGAAAAACATTGAAATCACTTTGATTTGGCTCTTTGATTGAAAGGAGAATCAAAGATAAAATCCCCATACCTTTATGATTAATTTCCTTAGGAATTTGAAGAGAAATCAGTAGGAACCCATCCCCTAGCTTGAAGCTTCATCAATGGCTTCCATGGAGTTCTAGAGAGAGAAATTTATTTGAGAGAGAAGGTTCAATTGACAATGAGGTCTAATTCTAGGTCCTGAAGTTTTAACCATTTAAAATACCCTAAAATAGGTAGAATAACCGTTTCTAATAATTCCCCAAAGTACCCAAACTACCCCTCACTTAGTTGGACCTTTTAAACAAGTCAAACTTGAGTTTTATTTTCACAGGTTTCGTCGGGAAACAAGTTCGCGACGCGGAGGTGTTCCCGCAAGTTTCTGGAAATTAAAATCTGAGACAGTAGAGTCCACGACATGTCCATGACGCGGACCAACATTTTGGCCCTTAGTGGAGCTAGTCCGCGACGCGGACATGTTCCCACCATGAGCATTTTCGAGTTGCCTTGGCAGCTTGCTCGGCCAAGGGTTGGGTTCCTCCTCGAGTGGCCCCGGGGCGTCGTATTCAAACGTTTTGACCCTAAAAGCATTTATTAAGACACTAGGGTCACCTCCACTAATTTTAGACTCCAAAAAACTAGTTTTCGAACGTCTCTTTGACGTTTGACTTCAAACTCAACTAAGCTGACCTATAAACTCATTTTCAAACATTTATACAAGTTTATCAACTACTAACATGCATGTGAAGCTCTAATTATCCTATTTCATTTTGAGGGGCTTTACAACAACAATAAAAACTCGGCGTATCGCCACACCCCTCCTTTCCAACCCTAAAATAACCACAACAAAATCCCAATATGAGTCTTCAAACCATTAAAGCCAGAAAAAATATATGTAATACAGTCCTATAATTGTTCAATATAACCATAATAACTCACACTTACGGCTTTCAATCACCATCCTGTGAGTTCATCTAATAATTACGTTTGGAATCATATCTTTTTCTTCATAAGCAATAAGAGAATAAAAGGGCATAACCTTAACTTAAAATTGATGGATCTTATAGTACTATAGCATGTCTCCTCAATTACAAAGAGTCTCCTCAAACACAAGACGTTGAACCAAGAAGAAGTCATTTGAAAATTGCAATGCAATAATATAACAAACGTTACACTTATTTATCTTATAATTAATTGCCCATCTATACTTCTTCTTCTCTTCCAGAATAATATCAACAACGACCACACATAAACAAATCATTTACAAAAATTCCAGCAACAACAACATCAGAAAGTACATAAAAAACAGCCCAACATCACATAACTATCCAAATACGATTTTCCAATCGTCTATTCATGTTCTTTCTTATATAGCATAGCTATAACTTGGACTCACTCAATAAAATGAAGGGTAAGAATTATTACCTCCAAACAGCAGCAACACCACCCAAAAAAACGAGAGTCCTTCACTATGAAGAATCCTTCAAATCATAACCAACGAGGAGGAATGAAGTAACACAATCTCTATGAACATTTCGAGGGTGAAACCACGTTGAAATCTTGTAGATCTTTGCTTGGATGATAGGAGAACCTTTGGAGAGGATTTAGGACTGTTCTCTTCTTATTTGGTAAAAAAAGGAAGAGATAAAACGAAAGGAAATACAATCTTATAAAGCTAAATCGACATAGGGGCTAGGGGCCCACCTTCACGTGCATATATATGTAGTCTCACTAAAATCTTAATAACTTTCTATTCTGAAGTTGTATGGACAAATGGTATAGTGCGTTGGAAAGTAGACTCGTAGACCTTCGATTTGGTATATTGGGGTTCTTCTAATGTTGTATATATTGGGAGAAAAGCTCTGAGACATTTTACCCAAATTTCAGAAAGTTTATGAAAGAAACTTACGCTAACTTTGTCGACTTTTATTTCCAAAGTTTCTTCACTTTAAAATTTAACTTACTATCATTGGGCGACTATATAACCTTATAAAACATCCTTCTTATCATATAAGACACTCTTTGTCTTACCCGGAAGGTACTAGATAACTTAAACCTTCCGAACGGGCGGGTTGTTAGTAGAGATATTCTTTAACTCGAACTTGTTTAAGGACATCCTTGACCCATAACGTTAGTCTAATTCTTTCATTTTTACCACCCCTATGCAAACTTATTCTCCTAAAATGATAGACCATGTCATATAAACCTCATACACTCATGCAATGAGACACATATTATGTGAAAGAACCATGGGGTCTCAGATTTTCCCCTCCTTAAGAACATTCATCCGCGAATGGATTCGAACAATCTCTTGATTGTATTATTTGCTAATACTATGCTATTTGCAAAGGTATATTTGTTACGTCCGCAAATCTTAAATCAAGTTCTAAAAATCCACTTACAAGGCTTCGTATATCTAGCTCTTGACAAGCCATATAAATTGCATTTTTGAGGTATTTAAAATCCAAATAAGTTTGTGTACAGGAACAATTGTCAATTATTGAAACACAACTTAGCTTAAGTTGTCAATAGTTGGGGGTACTTCTTCCTTATTTCTTCCTCGACTGCTAAAGTTATTTCCTCAACGTTGTTATTCCGCCATAACACTTTCATATAAACCACTTTAGTCCAAATCATTCTTACATGCCAATCCAAAATAGCCACTAACATCTTACCATAAGACAAGTCTTTAGAGACACGAGTATCCTCAACGGGCATAATTCGATGCATTTTCGATGCACTTCTATAACCTAGATACATTGAACACCGGATGAACCGCTTTAAATTCTTAAGGAAAATAAGGCTTGTAAGCCACCCTGCCAATCCTCCAAATAATCTTATATGGCCCTACATTCCTTGGATTCACCTTTCCTTTCTTGACGAATCGCATGATACCCTTCATAGGACATACTTTCAAGAAAACCCAATCTTCTACATCAAACTCTAAGTCTCGCTATCAAACATCTGCATAGGACTTTTGACGACTCTATGATATCTACAACCGATCTCTAATACTCTTTACCTTTTCTATCACTTATTGGACTAGATTGTGACCTAGCAACTCTACTTCCCTGATCTTGAACCAATAAATTGGTGACCTAGACTTCCTCCCATATACAACTTCATAAGGATCTATGTGGATACTTGCTTGAAAGTTGTTATTATTAGAAAATTTAACCAATAACATGTGATCATACCAGTTCCCACTAAAATCTAGCACACACACCCATAACATGTTGTTGAGCATTTAGATCATATTTTTGTCTTGGCCATCAATCTGAAGGTGAAAATCCACATTAAGATTAACTTGAGTCACAAACCCTTCAGCAGGGATCCTTATGACCTGTGCTATAAAATGTGTCCATCTATTTGAAGTAATCTATACTGAGCCATAATGGAGTATAAATAACTCTCTAATGTACATCCCAACATAGCATTCCACTAGAATGTAGTCCTGACTAGATAAAAATTGGCTGATTTCGTCAACCTGTGAATAATCACCCAAATGGAATTGATCTTCCCTCGCGAATAAGGAAAACATATGACAAAATTCACATTTATCTCCTTCCACTTCCACAATGGAATAACTATTCCTGAGTCAGCAAACTAAGATTCTGATGCTCTACCTCTCCTTATTGACAACATATCTCCTTAATACCATGACACATTTTCATGGATCCTATGTGAACAGAGTTGCGAGAGTGGTTCACATGTCCCATATTTGTCAATAGAAGCGATGTGGCATTCAGAACATATAACCGATCTCTGAATCTAAATATTGTGTCTCCTACTCTAGCAAAGGTGAATTTTTTTTTATGCTAAGCCTTTCCTTTGAGCTGATCTAAGCTAGGATCTTCATTTTGTCAAACCTTCACCTCCACAAACAGAGATGATATTACCCAGTCCTGAACTGTGACTCTAGTATAATTGGAGTTTGATAATCTAACCCCAAACCAGCTAGTTGATGGAGCTCTTAAACCATCTCTTGGTTTTCAGCTCCCAAAGGTGATAGACTATCCATTGAATTACGACTGAAGGCATCCACTACTATATTGACTTTCATTATGATATATGATATCCACATCAGTGACTTTCAACACTTCATTCCATCTACCCTATTGTAGAATTACCTTTTTAAGTCTAAAAATATATTGGGTGCTCTTAGGATCTGTATGAATATCAACATTAAAGACATTTAAGTAATACCTCAAAATCCTCAAGGATTGAATAACTGCATTGAACTCTAAATCATAGGTTGAGTAGTTTTTCTCAGTATTCATTAACTATCATGAAGCATAAGCAATTAACTTTCCATCATGTGTCAGAATATAAACTAGCCTAATGCTTGAAGCATAATAATAAATTGCATTGCCCTCTAGACCATCTTGTAGGGTCAAAACTGGTGCTGAATTTTGTAATGCCCTGGAAATTTGTAGACTAAACTAGAGCCACAAGCTAGGGTTCTAAGGTTTGATGTATGAGGAATAGAGTCGTAGATGAAACTTTTCGTAATTAGAATGAGAGGTTTAGTGGTTGAACGTCATAGTACATGTTAGGTCCCGAAGTTTAGAAGTTCATCTATGGATTGGTATAGGGTTGCAAGGGAAAACTCCAAGGCCAAGGGGGCAAAGCCTTAGCCAAGGGCCAAGGCTGCCCAACCTTGGCCAAGTCAGCCTCAAGATCACGACCACTTTCACGACCAGTGGTCATCACCACGGACCGTGAAGTGGTCCTTGAAGATGCCTTAGTTACTTGGGAGGCAAGGCCTTGAGGCCAAGCTATTGCCCCAAGTCCACGAGCCACTTCACGGCCAGTGGTCTTGACCACGGTCCGTAGAAGTGGTCTTGAAGGTGCCTTAGTGTTTTAGGGGATTGGAAAGTGGGGGGGAGACACTGGTCAAGGGACCAAGGGCACTACCATGGGCCGTGGTGCCCTTGACAGTCCGTACAAGTGGGCGTGACCACTGGACGGGGCTGCCTAGTTTAGGGGTTTTTAAGTAAATTCCTATTCGACTTGTAATTAGTGGAGGTCGTTTTATACATATATATATATAGTATTTTAAGTCATTAAACACCCTAACTAAGTCATTCTATATCAAAACCCAAACCACTCCTTTCTCAAATATTTCTCTGTCTAAGAATGACCTCTATTGAAGAATATGCTAGGGCTTGAAGCTAAGGTCAATAACAAAGGTTCCATTGCTAAAGTCTTGTGCTAGGGCATTGATTAAGGTATGTTTAGCTTATTATCAATGGGTTATTCCACCCATATATCCCCCTTAGTAATCCCCAAACTGTAGATCAAAAATCTAATTATGGTTCTTCTTACATAGTGGGTAGGATATGGGTATGATTCCAATCTAGTGGATAATACCTAATTATGGTTGGTTTAGCATTGTTTAATGATATTATGATGTTTTCATGTGAGTTCTATGGTAAACCCTAATCTAAATTGATGAATGTCACTTTGTGGGTTTATACCATTAGAGGCAAAGTTTAAGGTCCTTAGGTGATCTTCCTAATTCAACGTTAAGTGTGGTAATTGACCAAAGTTAGGATCATATAAACATGAATTGAACTAGACTCTATTGTATATGATTGATCTTGACCTATAAAGTTAGAATTGAACCTTTATAATCAATTAGGACTAAAATCAACTAGTAATGATGAATATGATTAGAATTCCTTGGAATATAGGTATGAATGAAGGTCACAAGAAGTAAAGCTTGAATGTAAGGCTTGTAGTAATGAATGTTGATCACTAGGGTTTGGAGGTAAATCCAATATGATTGAAATATGATGATAAGGCTTTGAGGGTAAAGTCTAAATATTAGATTAAAAGATTAATGTATAGAATTGTGGTAGAAGGCCTATAGTAGGTTAACATTATGAAGGCTTAGATGCACCAAATGATAGATTCACTTGATCCATGATGATACCAATGTCTAATGTAGAGTTCTAGATATGGTTTTAGGCATGAGTAAGATATGACATGAAGGGTCCTCTCACATAGAATGATTTTAGGTTGAAAGGTTTTCCCACCTAAAATGAATCTAAGTCTTAGGACTATTAAATGTGATGAAGCTCGTGGTGATTACCCTAAATGACCTTCACATGATAGGAATGTGTGGTGAGATCCCTTACTCCTAATTAATTAAGAATGGGGGAGTGTGGGGTGATTTCCCTTTTGTGAGTGTGACTCCCAAGGCAAAAGGTGATTACCCATTAGCCTTTAGGTTGGTCATGAAGACTTTTACCTATGATCTTTATGTGGTGATGTGGAGGCGAATACATACATTACACATTAAAATTGATATGGTGGAAAATACCTATATCACCTTAAAATGAATATGAAGGTGAATACCTATATTCTTCTAATAATGAATATGGAGGTGAATACCTATATTCTTCTAATAATGAACATGGAGGCAAATACCTATGATTCATTGATATGTTTGACTAGTGGTGAGTACCCTTGATGTTATGATTCCATGATATGTGTGGCTTGAGTGACAGCCCTTGTCCTTCATGATGAACTAAACATTTATGCCTTTGAGCTGACTTCCCCCTTGCATTTATGAACATGAGCATGACTAGCTTGGGATAGTAGGTCTAGATACCTCTCCACTTCATGCATGACTAAGAGGTGATTACCCTTGTCTCTATGAGGTTAAGAGATGATGAACATGAATGGTGAACCTTAGTGTCTAGCTTAGCATGGGTAGGATTATGGGGTCTTGTTCATGCATGGCACAAGCTTGCCTTAAGGTGACTCATGAGATGTTTGCTCTTATATGATGTATTTTTAGATAGAAATGTGCTATAGTTGCCTTCCTTAACATGATATGATTGACTAAGGTGGTAGTTCCCTTGTCTATATAAAGTAAGCTAATAGTAGGACCAAAAAGAGGGTGAATATGACTAAGATGACTTCAAGGCTATGCTTAGTGTGAATGGTAGTATGGGATGCCTTTCATGCATTGAACAAGTATGTCTTCAGGTTACTTAGAAGTATCGTTCCCTTATGGTAGAAAGACTTATGACTTGACCATGTATATAGGGCTATGATTAAGATGACTGAGAAGGGATACTTGGCTTGGGTGGTATTATGGGATTCTATTCATGCTTTGTACTTGTATGCTTTTGAGGTTACTTGAGAATGGTGCTATTATGGTAAGACCAAGAGTCCATTATGCTTATGTGATACCTATGGTGAAGACTTGGCTTATTATGATTATGATTTATCTCCTATGCTCATTAATTATAATTTATGTTGACTCATGTTTATATGATGCTTATGTTGGAGATTATGTTATGACTATGATGATTATGCTATGACTATGTTATTATCTCTTATGCTTATGTCGTATGTTGACTAACCATTTGAGATGCTCTTATGATGTTGTGCTAGCTTTCATACTTGGTACATTTTGTACTTACACATATTGCCTACATTCTAATCAAATGTAGGGCTGAGGAGATTGAGTTGTTTTGAAGGCTAGGTTTCCAAGGATCTAGATGAGTTGAAGAATTGGTGAGTCATAATAGCTTCGAGGATGAACCTTTTTTTCCTTTATGTCATTTATTTATGTTTTATACATTGTATGGGCTGCATCCCAAGAAGTTTTATTCAAGTGTTTTAATAGATGGTTTGAGACAAAGAGTTAGTAAAGACTTCTGCTTATTTATGGAAAGTGTTTTCGATTGTATGTTTAAAAAAACTGTTAAATTTTCTCATATTTCCTATTTATTTTATGTTCAGGATATGCTAAGGGCTTGTATGTGACCCATTCAGGGCCAACTATGCCATGTTACGTCTAGGGGGTACTCGTGAGTCGTGAAAAACTTCGTATCAGAGCATAAGGTTTTTGGATGGTTTTAGGATGTCTCAAACCACATCTAGTAGAGTCTGGTTCTTAAATGTGAAGCGCACCATATTTTTTGAATAGGAGGCTGTTGGATGCTTTGGAAATCTCACTTCTTCATTCTCTAAGTCGTGCTATAGAGTTTAGAACTAGTAGGTATTTCTCCTAACCTTTTCCCTATTGTTTTTTAGATTATGGCTAATACTAGGGCTAATGCTAGGAGGGATGAGGAAGACAATGGAGAACAAGAGGTTCCTCCACAAGTTCCTAACTAAGCTCCTCCTCAAGTTCTTAATGATGAAGGGGCTATAACAAATGTTAAAATAAGAGCGGCTCTCCAAACATTGACTCAACTCATGACAGTTCAATCACAAGCCATGACAACCCAAGCCCAAGCCATGAAGGCTCGAGCTAATAGGGAAGTTGGGCCCCATGAGAGTACCATGGCTTCTAAGTTGAGAGAATTCACAAGGATGAACCCCCCTATGTTCTTTGGTTCCAAAATGGATGAAGATCCACAAGAGTTTGTGGAAGAGATCTACAAGATAGTGGATGCTATGGGGGTGACTCCTAGTGAGAAAGTTGAACTGGCCACCTATCAATTGAAGGATGTTTCCCAAGTATGGTATACTCAATGGAAATATAATAGGCCTTTAAGAGCGGGTCCCATAAGTTGGGAAGTGTTCAAGAAAGCTTTTCTTGATAGCTTCTTTCCCCGAGAGATGAGGGAAGTTAAGGTAGAAGAAATTATCAACCTTCGTCAAGGAGGTTTGAGTGCTCAAGAATATTCCCTAAAATTCACTAAGTTGTCCAAGTATGCCCCATCCTTAGTGGCAAGCTCGAGAGATGAGATGAGTTGATTTGTGACAGGAGTGTCCGAAATTATTGAAGAAGAATGTCGTGCGGCAATGTTACATGATAATATGGACATCTCACGTCTAATGGTGTATGCTCAACAAGTTGAGGAGACAAAACTTAGAAAGAAGAATAGGGAATTTAAGAGACCTAGAACCGATGATGGGGATTTCTCCAATGCTAGCTTCGATGGATATGGTCCACCTAGGACCCAACAAAAACTTTCCAACCAAAAGAGGGTGTCTAACCCCAAGTCTCAAGATGATGGTAGTGAGATTCTTTTACCGGGATGTAGTAAGTGTGATAGGAGGCATGAGGGTGAATGCTTAGCAGGCACTAATGTTTGTTTTGGTTGTGGTGAGTTGGGCCACAAGATAAGACATTGTCCTAAGATTCCTAGAAATGAAGAGGATAGTCGTCATAGGTCCCAACCCTACCCTTCCTCCGGTCCACTCGGTTTAGGTGGCAAGGTTCCAAAGAAGAGTAGATCTTAAACTCTCCAATCTATAGAAGATCAAGAGTGATCTCCTCATGTCCCTTTCGGTATGTGTTTTTTTTATGCTTTAGTAACTTTTCGGATTTCTTGACTTTTGAGACTTGTTATGATGGACTTGAAGTTGTCTTTATTATGAGTGGCGCTTCATTGCGCCTTATGTTATGAATTATGTTGAAAGAACTTGTGTAGGCTTACTCCCAAGGGGGAGATAGTGTGCCTGGTTAGTAAGGTTAATGTATGTTTATGTGTTGCCATGATTTACTTATGTGCATGTTCATGAAAATGCTTAGGTCTTGTTAGAAATGACTTATATGCATTATTTTATCATGTTGAAGTGCATTTGAGTAGAGTTGCATATAGACTTCATGAGATGAGTATTTGAGCATGCTTTAGTTTTGGAGTTGAAAGATTCATCCTTGAAATGAATGCTTTTGAGAGTAAATTGCATATGGGCTCCATGAGAGTATGTTGAGCAAGTTATAATTAGGAGATTGTAGTTCCTCCTTGAATATGACTAGTTATGAGAATGTCATGCATAAATGGGTTGTTTGATGAAGTTCCTACTTCCTTTTTGTTACATTGAGTAGGTATGGTGGGAATTGAAGTCTTCCTCCTTGTTTATGTGCTGTAGATTTGTTGCATGTTGTTGGGCTGCTAGTCTTGAGTCGTTTAGAATCTTCATTCAAGCACGAATGTTCCCAAGGGGGAGATATTGGATGCCCCAGAAATTTGTAGACTAAACTAGAGCCACAAGCTAGGGTTCTAAGGTTTGATGTATGAGGAATAGAGTCACAGATGAGACTTTTCGTAATTAGAATGAGAGATTTAGTGGTTGAACATCACGGTACGTGTTAGGCCCTGAAGTTTAGAAGGTCATCTATGGATTGGTATATGGTTGCAAGGGTAAAGGCCAAGACCAAGGGGGCAAAGCCTTAGCCAAGGGCCAAGGCTGCCCAACCTTGGCCAAGTCTGCCTCAAGACCACGACCACTTTCACGGCCAGTGGTCATGATTACAAACCGTGAAGTGGTCTATGAAGATGCCTTAGTCACTTGGGAGGCAAGGCCTTGAGGCCAAGCTACTGCCCCAAGTCCACGAGCCACTTCACGGCCAATGGTCTTGACCACGGTCGGTAGAAGCTATCATGTTTTAGGGGCTTACCAAGTGGGGGGAGGGGGAGACACTGGTCAAGGGACCACGGGCACCACCACAGGCCGTGGTGGCCTTGACGGGCCCGTACAAGTAGGCATGACCACTGGACGGGGCTGCCTAGTTTAGGAGTTTTTAAGTAAATTCCTACTCGACTTATAATAAGTGGGGGTCATTTGATATGGGTTTTATAAATATATATATAGTCTTTTAAGTCATTAAACACCCTAACTAAGTCATTCTAAATCGAAACCCAAATAACTCCAAATCACTCCTCTCTCAAATATTTCTCTCTCTAAGAAAGACCTCCATTGAAGAAGAAGCTAGGGCTTGAAGCTAAGGTCAAGAACAAAGTTTCCATTGCTAAAGGCTTGTGCTTGGGAATTGATTAAGGTATGTTTAGCTTATCATCTATGGGTTATTCCACCCATAGAGATCCCTTAGTAATCCCTCAATTGTAGATCAAAAACCCAATTAGGGTTCTTCTTTCATTGTGGGTAGTATGCGGGTATGATTCCAATCTAGTGGATAATACATAATTATGGTTGATTTATCCTTGTTTAGTGATATTATGATGTTTTCATGTGAGTTCTATGGTAAACCCTAATCTAAATTGATAAATGTGACTTTGTGGGTTTATGCCATTAGAGGCAAAGTTTAAGGTCCTTAGGTGATCTTCCTAATTCAATGTTAAGTGTGGTAATTGACCAAAGTTAGGATCATATAATCATGAATTGAACTAGAATCTATTGTATATGATTGATCTTAACTTGTAAAGTAAGAATTGAACCTTTATGATCAATTAGGACTAAAATCAACTAGTAATGATGAATATGATTAGAATTCCTTGAAATATAGGTATGAATGAAGGTTACAAGAAGTAAAGCTTGAATGTAAGGCTTTTAGTAATGAATGTTGATCACTAGGGTTTAAAGGTAAATCCAATATGATTGAACTATGAATGTAAGGCTTTGAGAGTAAAGTCTAAATATGAGATTAGAAGATTAAAGTATAGAATTGTGGTAAAAGGCCTGATCTTAGGCATATTTATATGCCTAAGTTGTCAATATTTGCCCATGAGTCGATTAGATTGAAGGATGATCTCTAGTCATTAGCTTAATTTTTGGTGTAACTTGTGATGATTGTGCACTTACACACATGATTAGTTGTTTCAGGAACTCTCAAGGGAATTGGAGTCAACTTGAAGAAAAAAGATGTAAAAGAGCATGAAAAACGGCTAAGGATGAAGGCCCTAAGGCCAGACGCACTGTTAGGTGTGAGGTGCCAAGGGCCAACATTCAGAGAGGCCTCTCAGGCGCTCTGAAAGGCGCAACGCGCCAAGGCCTAACATTTAGAGGCCTTTCTCAAGTGCTCTGAGAGGCGCGACGCACCAGGGTGTAAAATTCATAGGTGAGTTTTGGGCGCGATGATAGGCACGATACGCCAGTGGGATCCCGACTTTTCCAGCTTAAAAGTGTTAAAAAAGGATTCCTAGTTGAAGTAGATTTTGTCTCCAATTTTTCTAAACTTATAAATAGATCCCTTGGGTTCTATTGTAGAGGTTCGACTTTTATTTTGTGTGCAAGAGCAAGTATCTATGTTTGTAATAGGTTTTGATCTTCTAACTCTTCTATTTTTCAGAAATCGCATGAACAATTGCATTTTGTGGTTTTCTAATAGCATGAGTGGCTAAACGCCCTAGTTCTGGGGCTGTAGCTACGAATGAATTGTTGATTATTAAAGGCTTTATGAATTAATTCTTGGTTGTCATTATAAGTTACTTCTATATTCTTGTTTTAGTATTTCTTGACTGGCTATCTAGAGATAAATCTATTGTTTAACCTTAAAATTGGGAGAGGAGAGGTTAGATAGACCAGAGGATATAGAGAGCTTGATCGACCCGTTAAGTCGAGGTGATTTGTGTTTAGGACTGACTCCCAGACGAACAACTCGCTTGGTTACGAAATATGATGAAATATAAATGCTCGCCAATTAGTCTATTTATCCCCGCTCAACGATGTAGTTAAGTAGCTAATTGGGGTAGGCGACGAGAGGTGTATAGCCCGACTCATATAATTAACCTTATAAACCAGTAATTTGACAACTGAAATTATTTCTATGCCAATAATATGATACATGAGATTCAATGTGTGCTACAACCCTGGAATCCCTTTTAACTTGCTTGAAACATAATATTAAAGTCGTTCACAATTACTTACTTTCATTCAATGCATAATTAGTAGTAGTTAACAATTAATCATCAACTCTTGAATAGGTTACTTTTACTTTTATTTGTAGAATTAAGTGTTAAATATAAATTAATCATAAGTCCCTTGGGAACGATAACTTGTTTCTTCAAGAATCTATATTACTGGCGTGACCACGTACACTTGCGTGTATACTGGGTAGCAACAAGGCCTATACCTACTTAGTTTATATTATGAAGGCTTAGATGCACCAAGTGATAGAATCACTTGATCCATGATGATACCAATGTCTAATGTAAAATTCTAGATATGATTTTAGGCATGAGTATGATATGACATGAAGGGTCCTCTTACATAGAATGATTTTAGGTTGAAAGGTTTTCCCACCTAAAATGAATCTAAGTCTTAGGACTATTAAATGTGATGAGGCTCGTGGTGATTCCCCTAAATGACCTTTACAAGATAGGAATGTGTAGTGAGATCCCTTACTCCTAATTATTTAAGAATGGGGAAGTGTGGGGTGATTTCCCTTTTGTAGGTATGACTCCCAAAGCAAGAGGTGATTACCCATTAGCCTTTAGGTTGGTCATGAAGACTTATACCTATGATCCTTATGTCGTGATGTGGAGGAGAATACCTACATTATACATTAAAATTGATACCTATATCACCTTAAAATGAATACGGAGGTGAATACCTATATTCTTCTAATAGTGAATACCTATATACCTATATTCTTCTAATAATGAACATGGAGGCGAATACTTATGATTCATTGATATGTATGACTAGAGGTGAGTACCCTTGATGTTATGATTCCATGATATGTGTGGCTTGAGTGACTTCCCTTGTCCTTCATGATGAACTAAACATTTATGCCTTTGAGGTGACTTCCCCCTTGCATTTATGAACTTGAGCATGACTAGTTTGGGATAGTAGGTCTAGATACCTCTCCACTTCATGCATGACTAAGAGGTGATTACCCTTGTCTCTATGAGGCTAAGAGATGATGAATATGAATGATGAACCTAAGTGTCTAGCTTAGCATGGGTAGGATTATGGGGTCTTGTTCATGCATGGCACAAGCTTGCCTTAAGGTGACTCATGAGATATTTGCTCTTATATGATGTATTTTTAGATAGGAATGTGCTATAGTTGCCTTCCTTAACATGATATGATTGACTAAGGTGGTAGTTCCCTTGTCTATATGAAGTAAGCTAATAGTAAAACCAAAAGGAGGGTGAATATGACTAAGATGACTTCAAGGCTATGCTTAGTATGAAGAATAGTATGGGATGCCTTTCATGCATTGCACAAGTGTGTCTTCAGGTTAGTTAGAAGTATGGTCCCCTTATGGTAGAAAGATTTATGACTTGACCATGTATATAGGGCTATGATTAAGATGACTTAGAAGGGATACTTGGATTGGGTGGTATTATGGGATGCTATTCATGCTTTGCACTTGTATGCTTTTGAGGTTACTTGAGAATGGTGCTATTATGGTAAGACCAAGAGTCAATTATGCTTATGTGATACTTATGGTGAAGACTTGGCTATTATGATTATGATTTATCTCCTATGCTCATTAATTATATTTTATGTTGACTCATGTTTATATGATGTTTATGTTGGAGATTATGTTATGACTATGATGATTATGCTCTGACTGTGTTATTATCTCTTGTGCTTATGTCTTATGTTGACTAAAAATTTGAGATTCTCTTATGATGTTGTGCTAGCTTTCATACTTGGTACGTTTTGTACTTACACATATTGCCTACATTCTAATCAAATGTAGGGTTGAGTAGATTGAGTTGTTTTGAAGGATATGTTTCCAAGGATCTAGAATAGTTGAAGAATTGGTGAGTCCTCATAGCTTCGAGGATGAACCCTTATTTCCTTTATGTCATTTCTTTATGTTTTAGACATTATATGGGCTGCGTCCCAAGAAGTTTTATTCAAAAGTTTTAATAGATGGTTTGAGACAAATAGTTAGTAAAGACTTTCGCTTGTTTATGGAAACTGTTTTCGATTGTATGTTTAGAAAAAGTTTTAAATTTTCTCGTATTTCCTATTTATTTTATGTTCAGGATATGCTAAGGGCTTGTATACGACCCCTTTGGGGTCAACTACGCCATGTTACGTCTTGGGGGCACCCCTGGGTCGTGACAAATTTAATTTATCTCTTTGCTTTTGGAGTCTCCCCCGTAGGCTATGATCCACTGAAACTTAACTTCTTTTTATGTCAAATTTGATATGGGTGCTGAAAGTGGAAAAAAATCAATCCACAAACATTATATAATACTCCACTAACCCTCAGAAAGATTTGAACTTCTACCAGGTTCATAGGTCTATGCCAAGTCTTCACGCCTCAGTCTTCTGTAAGTATACCCGAATATCTGATACAATATCGGGGGGGGGGGGGGGGGGGGGGGGGGGGGGGGGGGGGGGGGGGGGGGGGGGGGGGGGGGGGGGGGGGG
>JAJOOR010035510.1:0-12057 GCA_036250505.1 Solanum acaule | reverse complement strand
CCCCCCCCCCCCCCCCCCCCCCCCCCCCCCCCCCCCCCCCCCCCCCCCCCCCCCCCCCCCCCCCCCCCCCCCCCCCCCCCCCCCCCCCCCCCCATCTATGCCTTTTCCCTATCTGATGAAGAAAAGTTGGTATGGAAGCTAGTTTCCTAAACTGATGTGAATGCATGTAATTAGAAACTAAGCTAATAGAATTTATTTTGTTTGTGCTATTTCAAAAAATGAGTAATCTTGAAGATGATGTCACTAACATGGTAAGGCCATTCTTTTGTGGGCAACAACTTCCTAGATTCATTACTCATACTAAATTGATACTTATCCCAAAGAAGGGAAAAGTTAAAACCTTTGTGGACCTAAGACCAATTAGTTTGAGCACTTTCATGAACAAAATAGTATCCATATTGCTTCATGAGAAAATAGCAAAGTGGCTCCCAATGATTATCTCCAAAAACCAATCGAGATTTGTAAAGAAGATAAGCATCACAGAGAATGTCTTATTGGACCAAGAAATTATCCGCTACATTAAGAAAATGAATAAGTATCATAATGTTGTGGTAAAATTGGACATGGCAAAGGCGTATAATCGACTGTCTTAGATTTTTCTAACAAAGGTGTTGCGAAAGTTTGGATTCTCAGAGGTTATTATTCATTTCAAACAGCTGGTACTCGGTTATAGTAAATAAGAGATCATAAAGTTTTTTAACTTCAACAAGGGGACTAAAACAAGGTGACCTCCTATCACCCCCTGTGTTTATCATTGTTGTTGAAGTGCTTGCAAGAGGTCTAAGAAACCTACATGAAGATGAGGGGTATAAAAGATATAGAATGCTAGGGTAGAGTTCGAATATTAATCACTTGTCCTATGTTGATGATACAATTTTGTTTGGGTCTAGATACTCAGTTATAAAAATGTTGTGGGTGCTTAGGAGGTATGAAAAGTTGGCTGGTCAAATGATAATCAGGGAGAAGACTTTTTTCTATCTACATGAAGAAATACCTCTAGTAGTAGGAATCAGATTGAGAAAACTCACAGGTATTGTAACACCCGGAAAATTTATAAGTGAAACTAGAGCCTTACGTGTGAGTTTTGCATTTTTATGTGTGATTTAGAGTTGTAAAATAGGCCCCAAAAATTTGGCGAAGTATAAGTTCAAGTGAGGGTTCAAAAAAGGTGAAAGACATCACTACCCTTACAAGCACTCTTGAACTTTGCCTTAGCCGTGTGGGCAAAAGGCATTGTTCAAGTGAGGCTTCAAGGCGCGTGAAAGCCTTCACTGCCCTTGGAAGCCCTCGTGAACCAATGCCTTAGCCGTGTAGGCAAGAAGGCAGGTTCACGTGAGGATTAAAGGGGCGTGAAAGCCCTCATCGCCCTTGGACAGCCTCGTGAACTTTGTCTTAGCCATTTTGAGGCAAGGGAGGTAGTCCACGTGAGGGTTCACAAGGCGTGGAAGACTCCACTGCCCGTGAAGACCTTTCGCCAAAAATGCCTTAGCCATTTTTTGGCATAGAGGCAGTTCACGCGAGGGTCCATGTGGCGTGAAGGACTTTGCTGCCCGTGGAGCGCCTCTCGTAGTGAATGCCTTAGTCGTGTGGCAGTGGGCGTGGTCCATGCTAAGGTCTACGACTTGTGGAAGCTTCCACTGCACGTGGAGACCCTCGTGGACAATGCCTTAGCTTCAAAAGCCAAAGGCATCATGTCCACGTGAGGGACCACGGTATGTGGAGCAGTCTATTGCCCGTGAAGCCCCTCTTGGACTTTGCCTTAATTTTTTTTAGGAAGTCCACGTGGGGGGGCACAAAGGGGCAATTTTGTAATTTTATTTTTAAGTCCAATTTTAAATGGGTATATTTTATATTATTTTAAAATAAATATATAAGGTATTTTAAGTCATTAAACATCCAAACTAAATCACTTTCACAAAGACCCAAATCAAAATCAAAAGTTCATCTTCCTCACAATATTTCTCTCTCTAAAAACCCAAGAAGAAGAAGAGTAAAATTTAAGCTTGGGCTTGAAGAAATCAAGGGGTTTTCATCAAATTCTTTAAGGATTCATCATCAAGGTATGGTAGTTTTCATCTATGGGTAGATTCCACCCATAGAGCCCCTTCAAAACTTGATTTCAAATCGTACAATTTCCCCAAAAGTTAGGGCTTTGTTAGAAAATCATGGGTTCTCTTTAAAAATGTTTCCAATGGTTGAATTATGTTGGGTTATGATTGAATTGATGATTTATGGTTGAATTATGGTGAAATTCCCCCAAGAACCCATGGATCCCCTATATTGCTAAATTGTGATCATAATGTAGGTTAATTGATTTTAGAAGCATGTAAATGGGTCTTATTTAGATTAATTGAATTGATTGAATTATGTTATTACCCATATCTAATATAGAAATTATAAATGTTGAGTTGAATGTGATTCATGGTTTCTTGAAGGGTAACTTATGAGAATTTGTACATGAACATGAAAATTATGCATGTGCTTCAAGATTTATGTTTAGAATGAAGATTCTATGACTATTGTGTAATTGTGGTATTGTTAAAAGATCCTTCTCCCCATACCCTCACACATGACTATGCATGAAATGTCTATGACTATGATAATCATATTGTGTTGATTGAAAGGCTATTCTCAATTATACACTTGTGAATGATGATTATATGTTGTGAAGGGTCTTCTCATTGATTGATATACCTTGAATTGGTAGGCTTAGGGCATCATTTTCATGTGTGTAATAATGAACCATGAATCAATAGGCCAATGGCATTCTTTTCATAAATGACTAATGAAGTATCATAAGGCTTTGTCTTGAATCGGTAGACCAATGGTATCTCTTTCATGATGAGTCAATGAACTAATGTAATGATGAACCTTGAATCGGTAGGCCTAAGGCATTCCTTTCATGAGTGATTAATAATGAACCTTGAATCGATAGGCCAATGGTATCTCTTTCATGAGGTTTTAATGAGTTATTCTAATGATGTACCTTGAATCGGTAGACCAAATGGTAGCCCTTTCATGTGTAACAATGTACCTTAAGTCGGTAGGCCAAATGACATCCCTCTCATGTGTTATAATGCTAAAAGAGAATGAACTACTCTATGGAAATTTAAAGCTTAGCACCGAATGGATATTGTGGGGGTGGAAGCTCTCCCTATGTCAGGCTGGGTTTCTAGTAACAATCTCCATATCCCATAACTATGTGCTCACATAGGATATTAGCTAGTGGATCCACATAAGCTAAAATGTTGCCGATTCTACCTTAGGCAAGTAGACCAACTCTTTTCGGTGTAGCACATGACACCGGATTCCATAATTTGCTCACATGGTCTATGTTGGTTAGAGCTTATTCCCATCATGTGAGTTGTGAGTTATGTGTTATGGTTACTCAAGAGGTTCTATGAAGTATGGGTGGTAGTATGGGATGTCATTCATGCATTGCATGAGTAGGCTTTGAGAATGGTTATGGTGTGTTCCTCGAATGTCATAATGTCTAATAAAATAAATATGCTTATAATGATGCTATTAAGAATGTTGACATGAAGACTAAATGAAATGATGAATGCTTAACTTGTCTTGAAGTTATGAGTTGCTTTCTTTGATATGACTTATTGAATGTGAATGTTCCTTATCTATAGTGGCCTCAAAGGGGTACTTAGTGTGAATGGTATTATGGGATGCCATTCATACATTGCACGAGTATAACTTAGGGTTACCTAAGAGATGGTTCTACTATATGTTATAATGGTTGGTATGATAAATATGTTTGTGAATTGTGCCTTTACACTAAGGTTTCAAGATGTTTCTCAAACTTGGCATATAGCATGGTTTCCAACTAAAATGTCCTTTTAAGCATGATTTTTGCATGGCTATCATACTTAGTGTATTTTTTTACTAACTCATATTTCTTCTACTTTTTCACAAAGTGTAGGTTCCGGATCTTAAGGTGATTTCTACGGTTCAAAGCTTGGATTGACTATTCTCCAAAGCTAGTGGTGAGTCCTCATGGTTCGAGTACGAGAGTTGTTCTTTTCTAGTTTCTTTCATGTCATTTTATGTTTCGGACTATGTTGAAGGGTTGTGACCCTATTATTGATACTCAATTGTATTAGATGGCCATGTGAGACAAAGTTAGACTTTTGCTGTTTTTAAATAAAGACTTCGATTGTATAGATAAAAGTTTTTAAATTCCATACCATTTTCTTATGTCTTATGTTATGAATGCTATGAGGATTGTATGAGGCTCTTAGGAGTTTTGTACGTCGTGTCACGTCCGGGGTGTAGGCTTGGGTCGTGATAGGTATAAAAAGGGGAACCTTCTCTTTTACATACCTAGAATGTCCTGTTTATTATAGGATGAAGAACAAGGTACACTATGAAGATATATTGAGAAAGATAGCAAAGAGAATCATGTGCTGGCAGAATAGGTTTTTATCCTTGGGGGGGCGATATGTGTTAATCGCCATGTCCTGCAATATATGTCAATATATATCCTATCGGCCATGAACACTACCAAAGGATTCATAGAGCAAATACACAAGTTTTTGCTAAGTTTTTTTTGGTGCAGAACAGGGGGACAAAGGGAAAAACACTAGGTTGCGTGGGAGGATATGTGCTTACCAAAGATAAAAGGGGGAGTGGGTTTCAGATCACTCCATGAAGTAATTACTAAAGCCCTATTTAGCAAGCTTTGGTGGAGATTTAGGGTCTCGGTAGGATCATTATGGAGCACATTTATGTGGAATAAATACTGTAAAAGGCAACACCCAATTATTATGGGGGGGAGGGGGGGAGAGGAGTTTTACATGCATGAAAAATAATGGTGGAGGTAAGGAATGACACATAACATGAGATAGGGTGGAAAATCAAATCAGGAAACTCCAATTTTTGGTTTGATAACTGAACCAAACAAGGAGCATTATACTTCACTGAGGATGTCAGGGGGAGGTGGAAGATATTGAAGTTAAAAGATGCATCAGAAATGGTCATGCAGGATGCCTAATACCAGTGGTAATTTCTCAGTAAAGTGTGCATATGAACTAGTGAGGAAAAGAAGGCCACAAGAATGGTTGGACAACATTTGGTTGAAAGGTAAACCTTTCAAAAAAAATCAATGGAAGGTATGGAAAGAGAGGATTTCCACCGAAGACAACCTGAAGAAGATGAGGATTTCATTGGCCTCAAGATGCAGCTTTTGTGAAAGTTATACACAAGAGACTCTGTCCCATCTATTTCTAACAACTCCATTAGCTTGAAAGCTATGGAGATTTATTTTCTTCTTATGCAGGAATTAGCATGGAAGGAGATCAACTACAACAATTGATAAAAAGGAGGTGGAATGAACCAGCCTCAACTAAATTAAGGTACATATACAGGGTCATCCCTACTTTGTTAATGTGACAGTTATGAAAGAGAAGAAATAATAGAAGACTTGGAAAAGAAGTGGGATATGAATATCTACTCCAGCAGATAATGATATCAATATGCCGCTTGGTCAAATTGAAATACCCATGGATTGAGATACCAAAAGAGTGGGAGGGAATAATAGTCAAGCTAATGAAATACAAATCAAAAATTTATTGGTTGGCAGTAAGATGGGAATTACTAGAGCAAAGGTGGATGAAGTGCAATATTGATAGAGCTAGTAGGGGAAATCCGGGAAATAGTTCATATGCCTTCTGCATTAGAAATGGATATGGAGATCTTATTAGTGTAGAGGCTCGATGTAAGGAATTGCTACAAATATGAAGGCAAAGACTACTACAATTCTAATGGCATTAAGGAGATGTCGCGATCTTAATTTACATTATATAATTCTTGAAACTGACTCACTCAATTTAAGAAAGATTATTATGGATGCATGGACAAAGATTCTATGGAAATTACCAGTTCAAATTGAAGAAATAAGACAACTCATAAGACAATCACAATGTCACGCCCCGAGCCTACACCATGGACATGGCCGACACTCGAGATCCATTGTTGGTCCCCAAGCGAACCCTTGGCCTGGCTCATTACTCAACGGAAGACTTACTCAGTTGAAATAGAAATCTCAAAACAAACTCAACTCTTAAGGATATCATAAATAAAATATTTTAACTCAAAATACTCTGAAATACTCAATACATAATTGTTCAACTCAAGTCTTAAACATTAACAATGGAAATAGAAAAGACTCTTTAAAACACTACTGTCTATGAAGCCTCTAATGATTGGGATAGACATCGGGTCAAGACCCACGACATCTTAACAAGATTGGAAATAAAAGTGGAAATCCTCCGAAAGCAAGGAGGCTCACCAAAGCTAACTGGGACTGCAAGTAGTATCAACGAAGCGTCTGTTGATGACCCTAAATACCTATATATGCATCACAAAAAGATGCAGGCTGAATGGCGTCAGTACATTGAATTTACGAGCATGTAAGGGGAACTCTAAAGCATAGAAATAAGCTTGAACTGATAAAAAGGAAAATCTACTCACCTCATCTCATCTCAACTCAAGGATACTCAACTCAATTCAATATAAAAGAAATAATAAGGATGTAGTATAAAGAAAGATTTTAAAACAATAGTAATAACTCAATGTATTTAAAAATACAATAATAAACTCTTTTACTCTTATTTGGGAGATTCTCTAACCGATAACAATCACTATGAGCTATGTGATAATACAGTATCTCGCCCACGCTGCCAAAACTGTCCTATACCTTGCCGGAGTATAAGACATCCTCAACTAAGTGGATCTACTAAGCTATGCTTAAAAGCAACAAGAAATCATCTAAAAAATATGACCCTTTATCCATGTTGGCATACATGGTTTATGAGGACTTTGAGTTGTCTGAACTCGTCCCCATATCGGTGCTCAATACTACTCCCAATAAATATATACTCATGCTCATATGTTTAAAAACATAACTCCTCCTCAATTTGAGATAATTACTTAAAATATTTCTCTGAAAAGAAATGATACTCATATAACATCTCGCAATTTGAAATAAATAGGAAGAAGACAATAATTGGAAATAGTCATTTTTGGAAAGAATTAAAATCTGGAAATTTACTTAAGTTAGGAAAAAGTGAGTTTTTGGTCAATTTCAAACGGCCATAACTTCTAGCTCAGGATGAGTTAGGATCACTTTCAGATATGGTAGGAAAGCACTTGGAATTATTTTTCCAACGCCGCCAAGTTTGCATGATTTCGAGTTTGTATGAGTGAGTTATGCCCTTTGGAAGTTGGGTTGTTCAAATAAGGAAATGTCCAATCCGGATTTTTGAAGGGTATTTCAGCCTTTTCCTTATCCAATTAATTAATTCATTTTAGTGAATTAATTAAGGGTCTAAACTGAACTTGGTCAGTTTTACACTTTTGGAAAAGAGTTAGGGTTTTAGAGAAGAGGAAAGAAGAGGAGAAAAGAAAAGGAGAAGCAAGGAAATTGTCAAGATCGCCGAGTTTAGCTTGTGGTTTTCGTCGGGGGTGATCCCTACAAGGCATGTGAGGCTATCATAACGTTGGGTTCATTCACCCACGTGCCAAACATATTTATTTCAGCATGGATTCAGCCTAAAAGAGTTTGAAAGTTGATGTTCTTGATATATATTCTTGATTTTGATGTTGTTCTTGAATTTGGTTGATATTGGGAAGTTTCTGAGATCGTTACGTCGTATTGTAGAGCCGTTTCGAGTTAGGTTCTTAGTACATTTGCTGGGTATCTGTATCTAACAGAAATTTGAGAAAAAGAACCGAGTTTGGGCGAATTGGGGCTGGGAAACGAAGAAGAAATTTTGTCGATCGAAATTTGGTGGTGGTGGCGCGTCGCGGAGCTGCTTCCTAGTTTTGGGAAAGTTCGTTTCGTGTCACGGAGTGTTCTGCCTCAAAAGTCATTTTTGAAACTAAATTTTAAACGTCTCTCGGCGTCGCGGACCCACCCTCAGATTTTGATATTTCGATCTTTTCTCATGTTTAGCTATATAAAATCATTCCTAAACATCATGAGATCTTTCCTATCACAAATCCTAATCCTTGAATCCATAAATTCAATTCAAGGAAAGTCAAGAGTCAAATCAAGAGTCAAGTCAAGAGAAGTCAAGAGTCCATTTAAGAGAAGTTCATAAAGTATTTCAAAAGTCTTTCACAAACGTTTTAACTTTGTTTTAAGACTTATGTTTCAAGTTAAGCAAAGAGTAAAGTTTGAAGTTCATATCTTCAAAAGAGTATATCGGGACTATGTATCCCAAAAGAGTAAAATATTTTCACATTTAAAGAAGAAAGGAAACCTTGATTTCCAAAAGAGCATTTGAGCTAGTTTTCAGTTAAAGAGTAAATGTTTTCACATTTGAGCAAGAAAGGAAACTGAGATTTCCAAGAGAGCTTTTAAGCTAAGTTTTGAGTAATTATCTCAAACCAAAGAAAAAGTTTTGTTTACAAACACATGAGCTAAGCATATTTTGGGAGTAGTATTGAGCACCGATATGGGGATGCGAGTTCATATTAACTTAAGTCTCCATAAACCATGTAGCCATCATGGGTAGTAATGGATCATACTTTTTAGATGACTCCTTAAGATGCTTTTAGCATAGACTAGTGGATCCACTAAGTGAGTTAGGTCCTATACCCCCATCAGGTGTATGATGGTCCTCGGCATCGTGAGGTAAAGTGTTGTATCACCACTTAATCTCATAGTGGTGGTTGTCGGTTAGAGAATCTCCCATAGAAAACAATATTATTTTCTATATGAGTAAAGTTGAGTTTGTTATTGCACTTTCGTTAACGAACTAAGTTGTTTCAACTGTTTTTTACAAGCTTTCTATACATTGCATATGTTTTATTGCTTTATATTGAGTTAAGTTATTCAGGAATTGAGTAAAGTTATGGTAAGTGTTTCTTTCAGATTCTTTTCAAGTCTATATCTTGTTTAGCATTCCAACTCGCATACTCGTACATTCAATGTACTGATGCCAGTTGGCCTGCATCATCTTATGATGCAGACGCAGTAGCGCATCGTTGATCTAGTTGAGCTTTAGAGTTGTTGGTGAGCCTCTTTGCTTCCGGAGGATCCCCTTTTTCATTACTTTATCATTTTAGTTCATTAGGATGTTGGGGGTCTTGTCCCAACATCCATCTCAGCTATTAGAGGCTTCATAGATAAACAATCAGTTAGTTCATTTGTCTTTATTGTGTTATCGACTTATGTTCAGATTTAAGTTGCCATTTCGGCTAAGTTAAATGTTTATTTTTAAAACATTATGAGTTCAGTTTGAGACAGTTGAGTTATCTTGCATTTGAGTACTTTTTCTTAATGGTTAAAGTCTTCCGCTGAGTAAGTAAGTCAGGTCAAGGGTTCGCTTGAGGCCAGCAATGGTCTTCGAGTGTCAGCCACGTTCGGGGTATAGGCTCGGGGCGTGACAACTCAAAAACTCCTCATGAACTCGTTTAGAAAACAAGGTTTCTTCTCGTTTTAAATGTAAAAGTGGTACATACTTGGGAATACTTAGTCCCCTCTTATTCATTTTGAAATATGAATTCAACTCTCCTCATTCTCATACTCAATTACTCAAGTCTTCAAACAAATTTTAAAAAATTGTAAAAGACTTCTCAAAATGACTCGAAAAGACTTCCTCGAACTTTACTCTTAACTCTATCTTGAATTTGAAATGTGAATTAAAGAGTAATTATTAATGACATAAGGATCTCTCGATTATTAATGAGGGTTTAAATAGTTAGGATTAAGAAGAGAATGAAAGCTCAACTCAAAGGAACAAGTACGGATTGAAAAATGGAAAGGAAAAATTACTGACGCTCTGGCGCACCACGCCAGCCCTCCACTTACTGGGGATGGTTTGTGACGCACTATAGGCGTAGGGTGCCAGCCCTCCTGGCGCATCTAGGGCGTGCCGCTCCAGCCAATTTCCAAAACACCCTGATAATTTTTTTCTTCTCAATTTTGTCCCTAATTTACCTAGAATCGATTGATTTCTTCCAAACATACTTAAATTCGTAAACCCAACACAAGTAAATGAAAATCTAGTCAAATTTCCTCAAGAACAACCCTCAAACTCAAAACCCTTGCCTCAAGAACTCATCAAACTCCATTAATAACGAATGAAGAACAAAACCTCAAGAAAACTCATCAAGAACTCAATACACGAAATCTCATGGACGAATTCAATAAGGAAACTCATAATTGGAATGAGGGTGAACTAACCCATCACTATAAAAACTTACATACCTCGAAAGAATCAAATTCTTGGCGAAAATCCTCGAAGCTCGCAAGAATTTTGAACGTTCTCCTCTTCTCCTCTTGAACTCTTCTAAAAAGCCCTAAGCGTGTTTAGGAAGGACTAAAACTGATTTCAATCAGTTTATACCCCTAAAAGATTAACAAAAATGAGCTAGGCTAGTGGGGTAAGGAAAATATCAAAATACCCCTCCTTAATTCGGATGAATTTTCTTAACTGGACAAGCTAAACTCAAACGGGCATATCTCCCTCATCCGAACTCAAAATTTAGCAAACTCAACGGCGTTGGAAAGAGGACTCAAAGACCTTTGATTTGATATCTCATGGGTCACCTAACTCATCTTATGCTAAAAGTTATGGTCATTGAAGTTGACCCAAAACTCACAATTTTAGAGTATCTTGAACAAACCTCAATTTAGTTGTTTCCAATTTAGTTCTTTCTAGATTTAACTCTTTCTAAAACCAAGGTGTTACAATTACACATGCATTTAGAGAGGCAAATCAACTTCCAGACAAGCTAGAAAATGTGGTATTGAATCAATAGTTTACCCTAAATGCTAACAATTGGTTACTGCTAACAGTAGAATGTAGAAAACGACTAAACATTGACAAAGCACAAATCTTTATTTTAAGAATTAGATCTAGGAGAATAAACAACAACATGTAATAATGCAGAGAGATTACCATAGAAAGTTCATGTCTCACACTTATGATACTTACATCAATTGCTTTATCCATCTACGGGGCTTCATAAATGTGAGAAATTTAAGCTATCTAGCCTATGCCAGCTTACAAAAAGGAGTCACCAACAAAATGGAGGTCCAGGGTCAGATATGGACTGGGAGAATGGATCTTGAGGAGGAAGCGTTCGAGCATCGCAAATATCTCCATCACTACCTCAGGTGCAAAAATTGTGGTGGTTGAAGGAAGAAGAGGAGAAACATAACATAACGGAAAGACGAAGATGATTACTTACAAAGAGCTCGCTCAACTAAGTATCATGACTAGGCACCTTTGTCGAACCCAAAAATATCTCACGTTATCCACCGGACAACAACACCACTACAGAAGAGAAAAAGAAAGATGAAAAGAAGAGTCCATCCAGAAAGGAGAGAGGAGAGAAGTATTGGGCTGGGTTGATTTTTTGCTTTTATTTGGTTTTTGTTGGACTCACTTGAGTGCATTTTTGTACAAATTTATTCATGAAAAGAGGTCATGGCCGAGAATTGACCAAAAAAAAAGGAGCAATCTGAAGAGTATTAATTGTGTTTGACTAATCAATTTTATTTTTTTAAAATTAATACTAGATTAAAAAGTTATGCTTAATCAAGCCTTTAGAATGTGTGTACAGGAAAAAGTTAGTATTATTTTCAACTTTTGAAAAATAACATTTGATAAAGCTTAAAAAATACTTGCTTTTTATTAAAAGTTTGATCAAACACTTTAACTCGATAATAACTTTTTTTTTATAAAATAAATAAAAAGGATATTTTTAAATTTCCAAAAACTTAGCCAAATAAATTATAAATCCCTAATATCAAAATGAATTCAGTTGACAAATAACTACTTCTTGGACTGCTTATAAAGTGTTACTCATCAATTCAAAATTATTCAAAACTAGTGTACTAGTATGTGCTTCGCGCGGACATAAAAAGATATTAAATATATTAAAATAATAAATAAATAAATAATATGATAAAATAGAGAAATACAACATAAGTTACCATTATGATATTATCTATTCAGAAAAATTGCTAAATAATCCCATGCTGCATTTATAATTTAAAACTGCTAATAAAACAGAGGAAAATAATTAAAATTG
>JAJOOR010035509.1:0-10772 GCA_036250505.1 Solanum acaule | reverse complement strand
GTGTTGAAGTCACTTGTTGATTTGGGACATGATTTGGTTGTGTTTTTGAGTTGAATCTCTTGTATGTGAGATCATAGTGTTGGGCTGGTTCTTTCCCCTACACGCCAAACTGTTTTTAATTCCGAGAAAGATTTGTTGTGGTTGTTGAATTCTTGTGGTTGTGTTGTTGAAGTTTCTTGTTGGTTTAGTACATGTTTCCGGTTGTGATTTTGAGTTGAATCTATTGTATATTAAGGATCTTTATGATTCTAAGTGTTTGCTGCTGGAACCTTTGAGGTTGAGAGGGTTAGAGTTGGAAAGAAACAAGGGGAAAAAGTCAGATTTTTGGGGGAAAAGGGCTGGGCTGTCGCGCCAGCCAGTGCACCCAAAAAGAAAAGAAAGGGGGACGCTGAACTTTCCCCTTGGGGCAGAGCACCTGGCATAACGCCCAGCAGGCCCCTCTGAGGTTGAGGGCTGGCGCCCCGCGCCTCTTAGAGCACCAAGGACGCCAATCCTTCCCTTTACCTTTCATTCCCCACTTTCTCATGCATGTTCCTTGGTATTGTATTTATGTTTTATAGTTGTTTCCAATACTTTAAGGTACATCTTAACAACCCCAAACTTATCCATAAACATGTGATCATATACCTTGAATCCATAATCCAATTCAAGGCGAGTTAGGATCAAAGTCAAGTGAAGTTAGAAGTCAAGTCTAGAAGTTAAGAAGTAAGTCGAAGCATGTCTTTAAAGCTTTCCAAAGAGTCTTCATTGATCGTTTTAACTTCATTTTAAGGCTCAAGTTTCAAGTTAAGTAAAGAATGTAGAGTTCCAAGTTAAGTCAAGAGTTTCAAGTCAAGTGAAGAGTATAAAGTTGAGTTCATTTCTCAAAAGCTATTAGGGAACTAAGTATTCCCAAAGAAGTTTATAAATGTTTTTACATTTAAGTAAGAAAAGGAACTAAGTTTTCCAAAAGATCCTTTGGGCTAAGCATTGAGTAATTATCTCAAACTAAAGAAAGAAGTTGTTTTAAAAGCATGAGCCAAAGTATTTTATTTTTGGGAGTAGTATTGAGCACCGAATTGGGGACACGAGTTCATATTAACTCAACTCTCCATTAGAACCATGAGCCAACATGGGATTTGACGGATCATTCTTTTTAGATGATCACGTAAGATTAAGCTAGTGGATCCACTAAGTAAAGTAAGGTCCTATATCACGGCAAGGTATAGGATGGTCCTTGGGCAACGTGAGGTAAAACGTTGTATCACCACTAGGGCTCATAGTGGTGGTTGTCGGTTAAAGAATCTCCCACAAGAGCTATATTACTTTTATATAAGTAAAGTTGAGTTTGTTGTTGTTTTATCATTTAAGAGCTAAGTTGTTTACACTGTTTTACAAGTTTTATATATTGCATGTGTCTTATTGCTTTATATATTGAGTTCAGTGATTCATGAGTCGTACAGAGCCAATGTAAGTGTTCCGTTGTACTCTTTTCAAGCTTAAGTTGTGGTTTAGTTTTCCAGTTCACATACTCGTACATTCCATGTACTGATGCCAGTTGGCTTGCATCTTATTATGATGCAGACACAGGTACCCAGGATCAGCATCCAACACGCCGTTGATCCAGTTGAGCACTCCAGAGTCAGTGGTAAGCCTCCTTGCTTTCCGGAGGACTCAATTGTTTTGTTCTCTTAGTTTTGTTTTATTAGGATGTTGCGGGGTCTGTCCCAACATCCATCTCAATATTATAGAGGCTTCATAGATAGTCATTCAGTTAGTTTTGAGTCTTTTCATCTATGTATATTTATAATATTCTATTTTGGGACTCAAGTTGCCTTTTTTTTGGCCAGATGTTATCATTTAAGTTGTTGTATGTCATTGCATTGCTTTGAGTTATGCTGTTGAGTTAAGTTTCCGCTGAGTTAAGAAAGCCAGGCCAAGGGTTCGCTTGGGGGCCAACGATGGTTTTCGGATGCCGGTCACGTCCAGGGTGTAGGCTCGGGGCATGACAGATGTTCTTGATATTGGTTTTAGTTCTTAAGAGTAGATGGGATTGTTGAGTTCTTGATAGTATCGTGTCGATTTGTAAAGTGATATTTGATTAGATTCTTACGTATATGTACTGGGTATCTAAATCTAAAGAGAATTTGAGAAAAATAGTCGAGTTTAGGCAATTTGGTGTTGGAAAAATGAAGAAGGAAAAGTCGGGAGAATCTGGGCACCTGGTCTTGTTCCTCAGATTTGGGGAAACATATTTCACGTCACAGAGTGATCACAAACCGTTCTACCTCAATATTTATTTCACGACCAAATAATTAAATGCATCTCCGCGTCGCTGACTTGCTTCCACACAATTATTTATTGGTCTTTTCTCATGTTTAACTATCTAAACACACTACTAAACATCATGAGATCTTTCCTATCACAAATCACAATCCTTGAATCCATAATTTAATTCAAGGAAAGTTAAGAGTCAAGTCAAGAGAATTTAAGAGTCAAGTTAAGAGAAATTCATAAAGTCTTCCAAAAGTCTTTTACAAACGTTTTAACTTTATTTTTTAAGACTTAAGCTTTGAGTTGAGTAAAAAGTAATAATAAAGTTCATTTCTTCAAAGATTATACGGGAACTAAGTATTCCCAAAAGTTAAAATGTTTTCACATTTGAGCAAGAAAGGAATCACCGATTTCCAAGAGAGCTTTTAAGCTATGTTTTGAGTAATTATCTCTAATCAAAGAAAGAGTTTTGTTTTTACAAACACATGGGATAAGTATATTTTGGGAGTAGTATGGAGCACCGATATGGGTACATGAGTTCATAATAACTCAAGTCTCCATAAATCATGTAGCCATCATGGATAGAAAAGGATCATACTTTTTAGATGATTCCTTAGTGCTTTTTAGCATAAACTAGTGGATCCACTTCGTTAAGGCATTCTATATGATGGCAAAGTATATGACAATTCTGGCAGCGTGGGCAAGACGTTGTATCATTACTTAGGCCCATAGTGGTGGTTGTCGGTTAGAGAAACTCCCACTGTATTATATTACTTTATATGTAAACTGAGTTGTTATTGCATATCTTTAACAAATTGAGTTGCTACCTACTGCTTTAAATGCTTTGTATAAATTGCACTATTATTGTTGTTTTACACTGCATTTGAGTTGAGTTATTATGAGTTGAGTAAATCCAAGGTAAGTGTTCCTTTCAGATTTCCTTTTCAAGCTTACGTTATGCTTAGTGTTCCCCTCGCATACTCGTACATTCAATGTACTGATGCCATTTGGCCTGCATCATTTTATGATGCAGACACAAGTATCCAGGATCAACATCCAGTGCCTCGTTGATCCAGTTGAGCACTCAGAGTCAGTTGGTGAGGCTTATTGCTTTTCAGAGGACTCCTTTTACATTTGCTTTAGTATTTTAGTTGTTAGGATGATCGGGGTTCTTCTCCCGACATCACTCTTTGTTTTAGAGGCTTTATAGACTGATAGTTATAATTCTTTAGTCTTATTCATCTAAGATGTTGTTTAAAGACTTGAGTTTGCCTTATTGGCTAGTTGAATGTTTATTATTAACATTCCTGAGTTATATGGGTGTATCTTTGTTAAGTTAAGTCTTCCACTATAACTTAAGCCAGGCCAAGGGTTTGCTTGGGGCCAGCAATGGTTCTCGAGTGTCGGCCATGTCTGGAGTGTAAGCTCAGGGCATGATAGTATTTCTTATTCTTCAAAGTATTCAAGTGTATACAATATGAACCCTTATGCCTCTATTTATAGTGTAACATAGAGGCATACAAAAGGTTAGTTATAAACATGACATTAACATGAATATAACGGAGGAGGTTATGGAAGTGAAATGTTACAAGAATAACAGTTATAAAGTTGGAGGTTATGGAGGTTATGGTTATCTTCATAATGGAGGAAAGTATTAGAGATAATGGGTGAGAGTAACTTCTTGGTGTAGTGGACATCCCCACTATAATATTTAAAACATCCTTTGTTTTTTCATATATTGACAATAGGATAATCTAGATCGAACATAATTATTTTTTTAATAGTTTTATTTTAATGATATTGATGGTTCAAGAGAAGATACTCAACAAGTTAAACTGGTCACATTTTATCACATATCTCTTTATTTCACTTTCAACTTTTTCGTCCATTAAATTTATGGAATTCAATTCACTTAGAAAGCCAACTTTATGTCAACAACCACGGTAATACATATTAATGATTAACATATTAAAAATATTTGCTAAAGGCTCCCCAAATAGTAATATGTTACTCTTCTCAAGATATGAGAAATATTTGACTACCTTAAATTATGAAGAATATTTGTTTTTCACATTTATATTTTATAAAAGAAAAATTATAAAGAAAGTTAAATTTTAAAAACATTTATTTTTTACGATTAAAATAGGTATCTTCTCCTCCTCCCCCAAAGTTGCTAAAAAGGCATAATTTCACATCCATTGATTTAGAATTTTTTAAAGTTGCCTTTCTTTAGGGTCAATGTTGGTGTTCCTTTTTTCTTTTAATTGTCATCATTCAAAATTTACTGTCCGCCTAATTTAGATTCTTGTGAGATAATTTTAATTTAAGTAATAAATAATGTTCTCTATCCAATTTTTTTTTATCTTTCATCCTTCGAAATTGAAATTTCTAAATAAAGACGACGGAATCTTAATCATTCAATTATTTTAATATAATATAAAATTTAATGCTAGGTGGATTTTCTTAATTTTCTCTTCTCCATTAATAGAGAAAATGGTCAAATGACCCCCCAATCTATAACCGGATTTCCAACTACACACTTATACTTCACGGGGGTCCTATTACCCTCCTGAGCTATTTTAAAGTGGAATTATTTCCTCCCTGAAATGTCATTACCAAGCAGCTGTGTTGTGGTGAAATACACACACTTGACACGTGTATTTCACCATTTAATGATTTTTTTTAAAAAAGTTATCCTCCTTCCTCTTTCTTTCTTCCCCAATCATTTCTTCAACCCTAATTATACAAAACACTATTTTTTACCTCAATAAATTTCTGTATGTCTAACATTTTATAAAAATGAAAATTCAACTCATCTTTTCATCTACTTCGAATCTCTACGGTCTAGAAGATTGCGATCCTTATTAATCAAATCTTTCATCCAACTAATTCAACAAATTTTCACATTTTTTTACATTTCGATCAATTTTGTTCCTTAGACAATTTTAGATACACATTTAATGGGTCAAGAACATTCGAGATCAGATTCATCCCTTGAAGATTCCGCCGACAACTCAAAATAATCGCGGATGAGAAGACCAATTTGTAACACCAATTTGAGAAACCTCTCTCTCTTCCCCATTCTTTATTATTTCTCCCTCTCAAATTTTCATGATTAATTTATAATTTGAGTTTTTGATTTTGATTCTTCATGGATTTTAGGAGAACATGTAGGATTCTTCTTTTAAAATGTAGAAGAAATTGTTTTGTTTTAATTTCTTTTATTAAGTTTAAAAATATTTTTTAAAAATACAATTACTTCACTTGGATTTTGTTACTCTTGAATCCATCACTATAATTTTTTTTAATTAATGGGTATGTTTTTTTTAAAAAATAAATTGAATTTGTTAGATATGTTCTAAATAAGTTTATAGAAAAAGTATTTATTCATTAAATGCATTTGTTGTTGATTATTTTTATTCCTAACATCCATTGAAAAAGCTTCAACAATGATAACGGTGAAAAATGTATAATTGTATAGATAAATAAGAAGAAATAAAGATAAAGAAAAAATAATATTAGAAAAAAAATATAAATTAAAAAAAAATAGGCAGCTCACTCTCTATGCCAACTCAACACTTAGGAGGTTATTTATTCTATTTTAAAGTAGTTCAGGGGGATAATAGGACTCCTACATAGAATAGATATGTAGTTGGAAATCCGGTAATAGGTTGTGGGTCATTTGGCCATTTTCTCCCACTAATATAAGTGCAAAGATTCTTGCTAAGTACAAAGATGAGGACACAAAAAACTACTAGACATTAAAAAAGTGTGCCAACTATTTGAAGTTAATTAGTCATTACTTGAATTGGCAAGGTGTAATTATTTTCTAGGAGATTAAATAAATACTAGGTTTTCCATTAAAAAAACACCATTAATCCAAAAAGTGTTATATCTAACCTTTCTATTTATTAATTAGAACAAACTTTTTTCCCTGTCTATGGGAAAGTATTACCTAAAATGTAGGACTAGATAATGAATTTGACAACGAAAATTTCTCACTTGGAAGCTACATTGGAAAAACTGAGAGCTGAATTTCCTACATCAAAGAAAGACAAGTTGGGCAGACTACAAACCCAAAATATGTTTATAGTAATCCATGTAAATGTGTTTTGTTATCTACTCAAACTTGCTTTTATGGATGCTGTGAACTTTGAACATGAATTTGTTGCGTTGGCAACTGTTGAGACATCACAATTGGTTTTTCGACATTTGCAACGGCTATATTCATTATAACAAAAACAAATTTTAGTGGAAACAAGTATGCACTTTAACAAAGAGTGCTAAAGTCTTTACTTGAATTAGTTAATTGTCATTAGATCCAGTGTCGTTATAAGCTTTAGCGGCATTTTATAAAGTGTGTTAAAATGTACTTGTCACTAGTAACTACCTCTGAAATATTAAAAGTTAAGCATACAGGGAGAAATTGCGGCTTAAACTAGCCACTATGAACCGACTTTTGAAAGCATCTAAACTGAAGGAACTCCCTCCAAAAAGGACGTAACAAAAGCGGGCAGGCGGCCTGGGGGGGGGGGGTAATGCAAGACCAAAAGCCCATTGCTTACTTTAGTGAAAAGCTTAAATGTGCTACTTTAAACTATTCCACTTATGATCTTACATTGTATGTTTGATTAGTGCTTTGGGTAATTGGCATCACTACTTGTGGCCCAAGGAATTTGTCATTAGAACCGACCATGAGTCCCTATAGCATATTTGGGCCTAAGGAAAGCTGAACAAGAGGCACGCCAAATGGATTGAATTCCTTGAAACTTTCCCTTATGTAATTCAATACAAAATGGGGAAGGAAAGTGTGGTGGCCGATGCCTTGTCTAGGAAACATGTGTTGATAAATACATTGCCGTCTAAATTACTTGGCTTTGAATGTTTGAACACAATGTATCCCAAGGATCCCATGTTTGCTCAAATCTTCCAAGATTGTGAGGAATGGGAGAGGGAAATGTGGGTAAGGGATAGATCTTCTACTCCCTATTCTAAATTTGATGGTTTCTTGTTCAAAGGCAAGAGACTATGTGTGCCTATGAGCTCTTGGAGAGAACTATTTGTGAGGGAGGCACACAATGGGGTTTAATGGGTCATTTTGGTGTTGATAAAACAAGGGGAATTCTCGAAGAACAATTCTATTGGCCTAAGATGCACAAAGATGTTGCTTGAATTTGATGCCTATGTATTGAATATCGAAGTGCTAAGTCATGTCTCCTTCCCCATGGTTTATACACTCCACTCCCCACCCCTCAAAGACCTTGGCTTGATATTTCAATGGATTTAATTTTAGGTTTGCCAATGACAAAAAGAGGTAGAGATAGCATCTTTGTTGTTGTTGATAGATTTTCAAAAATGACTCATTTCATTCCATGTCATAAATGTGATGATGCTTCCAATGTGACATCTTTGTTTGTTGAAAATGTTGTTAACTTGCATGGAATTACTCAAACCATCGTAAGTGATAGGGACCCAAAATTCCTTGGTTACTTTTGGAAAGAATTGTTGGGTAGACTTGGTACCAAGTTGTTGTTCTCAACCTCTTGTCACCCACAAATCGATGGCCAAACCAAAGTTGTGAATAAGACCTTGGGTTCTATGCTTTGTGACGTGGTACATGGAAAGTTGGCCTCATGGGAGGAACATTTTCCATTAGTTGAGTTTTCTCATAATCGAGTTATTCATAGAACTATTGGCATGACTACATTTGAAGTGGTGTATGGTTTTAATCCCCTAACCCCTTTAGATTGCACTCCTCTTTCTCAAGATGTTGTCTTAAGCATAGATGGGAGAAAAAACTTCACCTAGAAAAGAAGAACCAAGAGGTTGCCAAAAAGTCAAACAAGGGTCGCAAGAGGATTGTGCTAGAACCGGGTGAATGGGTGCATTTTCGAAAGAGAGATTTCCCACTCATTGGAAGACAAAGTTGATGCCAAGAGGTAATGGCCCATTTCAAGTGCTTGAAAGACTCAATGACAATGCATACAAAATTGACCTTCCTCCAGAGTATCAAGTTCACAACACTTCAATATTTGTGACCTTTCTCAATTTTCAACTCTTGATGATGATGATCCGTCGAATTTGAGGACAAATTATTTTTAAAAAGGAGAGAATGATGCAATTTGAATTACTCCAAGACCGTTCACTCGAAGTCAATCTCGAGACCTTTAAAGGATGTAAGGTTTTTTCACGAAGTTAGAGGTCCTTGAGCTTGTGTTGATGTCAAAGAAAGGGTTCCATGCCTTGAAGATCGTTTGGGGAAGTGAAGGGAAGACAGTTGACGAAACTGTCACTTTAGGCAAGCAGGAGCCATTCGGCGACTCGCCCAATGTCTTGGGCGATGACCCAACTCGTCGAAAATTACGGAACACTTCAAGGGGAGGACACCTCGCCGAACTAGTTGGCGACTCACCGAGTCCATTAGGTGAGCTCGACCCAGATCGACCTTTGTCCTTTTTTGGCACTTCTGGGTACTTTTGGGCCTCTTATATAATAAATGCCTAAAACTATAAATAACTAGTTTGGGGTCTTCTTTTAGGTAGACTATTTCGAATATTGATATTTGAACTCTTGTATGTGTCTTGAGAGACTATTTTGAATATTGATATTTGAACTCTTGTATGTGTCTTGAGAGACTATTTTGAATATTGATATTTGAACTCTTGTCTGAGTGTTGAGAGCTTGTTACAAGCTTGGATTGACTTTTGCTTAGAAACATTGGTTTCGAGGTGAATTCGATTTCCTCAAGGTCTTCATAAGAGTTAGGTGCTTCTTGTAGGATTAACAAATTGAGGTCTTAAGGTTTAATATACCTTTTGGTTGCTTTTTATTTCCTGTTTTTGTGTCTATCTATCTATCTTTATTTCTTGTCTTTAATTTCCATATATTTTTCGCAATATTTAGTGAGAATTACATCATTTGGTATCACAGCTGAGCTTAGATTCGTTCCTATGATTCTAGTCCTGGGTTTGCTAAAAAAAAAGAGTCATAACTTTTTCAAGAAAATCCCAGTTTTGTTTGTAGATTTGAGTCTTGTTTGAAATTTCTAAGGTTAGATTAGTGCTCCTTAGTGTTACTTGAGTCTAAATGTTAGATTTGGCATTGATCGAAGTACTATTGGGGATTCTACCATTGCTGAGTGAAGAAGCTTGAAGAAGGTGCAAATGGATTTTGTAATCTGAAGGTTTTGGCACGGAATTGAAAGATAAAAAGTATTGGAGTTTGTTTCCTACATCAAGGGGAGCTCGTATCTTAAATTTTGAGCCAAAATTATTGAGGGTTTTATTTTGGGTCTTCATCTTGTTCATAATGTTCTTGAAGAACATTCAAATCTTCAAGATGAAGGAATCTTCAAAAAGGGTGTTTTAATCCAAAAGGAAAGGAAAGAGAAAGTGGATAAGTATTTGTACAAAAGGGAATTTACCAAAAGGGGTAAGGAATAAAGGAAAAAGTACAGGGGGACCACAAAAGCACAAAATTCAGAGGTCTGTAGGTGCACTCACTGGAACTTTCGGTGAGCCCGACTTTGTTCACTAAAGTGCGAATCGCCGAACTGATCCCCAAAATCACCAAATCGCCTTGACAATATGTAAATTTTAGCGAGCTAAACTTCAACATGGCGACTGAGCTTCAACTTTGGTGAAGAAAAGAGTGCATTTGGCGATCGAAAACTCATTTTATGCCTCTAATGTCAGGTTCTAATTCCTTAATTTCCTTTTCTTGATTCTCAATCGTTCTCAAGATTCCTAAACTAATTTTCAACTCGTAATTAATCTCCTTGTTGATTATTGGTTCTTAAATTCTCTTCTTTGCAAGTGCCATTTTTTTGTGCTTTTATATATTTTACTTCGTAGTTAACTTTTTGATTCAAGTCCATTTTTCTTTAATCGAGTCATCCGTCCTTATTGAAATAAGAATCCATTCCAACCAAGAGTAGAAATTGACAGTTTGTGATCAACCGAGTATAATCAATCTTCAACCTTAGCCAAGCCAATTTGAGAGGCAATCAAAGGTGTGTAAACACGAGTGATTGTGAGTTCATTTCACTAACACTAATGTTGTTTATTGTTTTTGTTGAGTTGTCTTATTGCTAGGTACTGATATACCGTGAGTTTACGGTATTTCTAATACATTTCACATACAAGTTGTGTGTGTCTAGGGCCTTTTTATATTGGTTTTTATCATGTTTTGCAGGAAAGATGTTCATGCGCGGAAGTATAGAGACAACTGAAAGAAATGCAGAAACATGGCATTGACTGAGGTGATCTACGGACCGTAGGTCCATTCACGGTCCGTAGGTGATGACCGTAGATCAGCATGCATGGTATTGAGGACAAATCAGAGAAATCTGACCAAGTGTGGAACCACGGTGTCCATTGACGGTCCGTAGATTGATCTACGGACCAACTGTTGATCCGTAGAGTGATACTGCGAGGGTTCCAGTACCTGATTTTTGAAGATTCTAAGTGTGGAGCTACGGAGGGGATTGACGGACCGTAGATCGATCTACGGTCCGTCCT
>JAJOOR010035508.1:0-13858 GCA_036250505.1 Solanum acaule | reverse complement strand
TTGAGTAAAGATTAAAGAGTAAAGTTTGAAGTTCATTTCTTCAAAAGTATATGGGGACTATGTATTCCCAAAGGGTTTAAAATGTTTTCACATTTAAATAAGAAAGGAAACCTTGATTTCCAAAGAGCCTTCGGGCTAGTTTTCAGAAAAAGAGTAATCGCTTTCTAAATGAAGCAAGAGAGGAAACTTTGATTTCCAAGATAGCCTTTGAGCTAAGTTTTTGAGCACTAATCTCAAATCACAGAAAAAAGTATGTTTTAAACAGAAGAGCTAATATCATAATTTTGGGAGTAGTATTGAGCACCGATTTGGGGGAGAGTTCAGATAACTCACATCCCCCATAAACCATGTAGCCATCATGGGTAGGAGGGTAATAGTTTTTAGATGATTCCTTTAGTGCTTTTTAGAATAAACTAGTAGATCCACTTAGTAGTTCAGGTTCGATAGCCCAACAAGGTATAGGACGGCCTTGGTAGCGTGAGGCAAAATTTTGTATCATCACAATAGCTCTTACATGATGGTTGTCAGTTACAGAAACTCCCACATAAGTAATTGTATTCTTAAATACACAATTTATTTGTATTTTTACATACATCCCAGAGTTATAGGTATCTTTGCATACACACAGAGTTGACATCATGTTTTAAACAACTTTTCTTTATATTGCAATGGTTTTAAACTACTTTATATTGAAATGAGTTCAGTTATGTTGAGTTGAGTTGAGCCAGGTAAGTTCTTCAAATTCTTTTCTAGCCTACGTTGTGTTTAGCATTCCAACTTGCATACTCGTACATTAAATGTATTGATGCTAGTTGGCCTGCATCTTATTATGATACAGACACAAGTAACTAGGATCGGTATCCAACGCATCGTTGATCCAGTGAGCACTCCAGAATCAATTGGTGAGCCTCCTTGCATTCTAGATGACTCCTTTTTATTGCTTTCAGTTATTTTATTAGTTTATTATGATGTCGTGGGGTTTGTCCCGACATCAATATCAGTTTTTTTAGAGGCTTCATATACAATCAAATGTTAGTACTTTAGTCTTTTCATTGTCTTTATCTTATGTTGAGGCTTAAGTTTGCCTGAATGGCCAGTTGAATGTTTCCTTTATAACATTCCAGTTTATTTCATAGATGTATTTGTATTGAGTTAAGTTTTCCGTTGAGTAAGTAAGCAAGGTCAAGGGTTCACTTGGGGCCAACAATGGTTCTCAAGTGCCAGCCACGTCTGGGGTGTAGGCTCGGGGCGTGACAAACTTGGTATCAGAGCACAGAGTTCAAATGTCCTAGGGATATGAAGTCTTGTCTGTAGAGTGCTAGTTATCGGTGTGAAGCACGCCACATCTATAATTAGGGGGCTGCAACACCTAGGAAGTCTTCTCACTTCTTTCACACTCATTTCGTGCCTTACAGTTTGATCTCTAAAAAGTTTCCTTCTAATTTGTGCTTGTGCGTGTTTTCAGATAATCATGCCTTCACGAATAGCTGCCAGAGGTCGTTCAGCTAGACGTAATGTTGAGGAACAAGAGTTACCAAATGCACTTGAAGTGCAACTTCAAGGAGAAGTTACCAATGCTGAGTTTTGTGAGGCTATCCGGATGTTGAATGATGTTTGCGTAATCAAGGACATAACTTCCGATGCAAGTGTCTATGATCGTGCAATAGTATAATAACCCAACCAAGGGTTGGAATCATTCCCAAGAGAGTGGTTTTGAGAATTAATGGAAATATAAAATTTAGTTCTAACTAGTCGTAGCTAAAGACGTTAACGATTAAAAACATTGTAAATTAAAGGGGGACACAAGAGTGTCAATTAACAATGGTGTTTTGTCATTAGTAAGCAAAAACAGGAAAATAAACAAGGATTTCTAAGTAATGAGAGGGGATTCTTGGGATGTGATAGGAATACGGGATAGATTAAATCATTGGGTACATGCTTTTCATAGTAAATTCATTGAGTATTTATGACTAGGCTAGACTTTAAAGGGGATAAGCTCTCTCTCGAGCAACTTACCTCGTTTCAAGCGGGTTCATCTAGGACACCCACTTGCCGCATAAAGAACAGCCTCGGCCTTAACCCACTCACTCTCTCGAGCTGAGTGGGTGGACATATGACTAGGGTTCACTATCTCGAGCTGAACCTCATGTCAACCCACTCGCACTGATTATCACTTTAGTGGTCTTAGTTTTACAACCTCTCTCTCTCGCAAGCCGAAAACACATATATGAGATTATATTTGCAACTACAAGCTCATTAAGTTAATCCACAACCACTAAACGAAATCATATTTAAACTACGAATAAACTATTAGCAAGCAAGACCCAACAACTAATCTAACCCATATTCACAAAATCACACCCCAAGAATTGGGATTTTTAGCCACACATCAAGAGATCAAAATTTATACCTAAATGAGCTTGCATTCAAATGGGCATGAAGATTTAAGTCTTGTTACATGCCAAGAATGAAGAATCCAAGAGACCTAAGTCCAAATCCTTGGAGATGAAACCCTCTTCTTCTTCAAGTTTTCAAAACCCTCTCAAAGTCAGAGCAAAAATATCAAAAAGTACTATTCTATATGAAAATTATAATAATTGTTCGACACTTAAAACTACAACTTTAACTATTATTTGTAGTTTTCACTGATTGGTGCTGCAGCAAACTCAAGTTCAGTCGTTTAAAAAGGGTGTCTCAAACAGTGCTACACAAGACTCAATCATGAATGCACACAACAAGACTCAATTTACTTATGCAAAGATCAAATGTGCACTCAAAGATTCAAGTTGTGACTCACCAATATCAAAGAACTTCATGCTCACAATAATTGCTTTAAATGTAAGTTCAAGCTCAACTAAAATGTTCAAATGCCCTCACTGAAAGAATGTTTCCATAATCACACAATGGTTCACAGTTTAAAGCTTTAGAATCAGCTGCAACGCTCACTCTCAGAAGGAAGAACACAATGCATGCACCCATAGGTTTGCCCGTATTTTCCAATCAACATTTGACACAGCTCACTCAAGATCAAAAGGGTCTTTTCAAGGTTTGTAATGGGGCTGAGTGTAAAGGTATGGTCATTTAGGCTCAGTGACTTTTATCTTCATGAAATGTGGTGCTCACAATACTTCCTTTCTTTTTCCTTCATCATTCTCTTTAGTGCTCATAAGTCATCCTATTATTCACTTGCCATGGATTGTTTGCGAACTCCAACTCTTTTGTACTTTATTCTACAACTTTCTTTTTCATTCTTTTTCTTTTCATTCTCTCTTTTTATTTTAATTTTATAATACATATGGAAGGGTTCCATTTTTCTCAACACCATGGGTTAAATGAGACTTTCCTTGCATTTCTTGACTTGCCCTTATCTTTTTACCACACCCCCAACTTAGGCTTTTGGCCTAAGTTGGTTATTCAATTAACCACACTTCAAGAGGATTATAGGTAGCGGATTAAGAAATGTCTAGTTTTCATCAAGTTTCTTCCAAAGAAGGGTAAGGCTCAAGGGGTGTTCAAAAACAGTTCACACACTCACAAGGTAAGTCACAAAAGAGGTATATGTCAAATTGGCTCACACTCGTAGAAGATGCCTAAGATCATATCAAGAGATAGCATTACTTAGTTGACCGGACCAACAGGGCAAATTCTAGGATCTATCATGCATGGTTCAAAGTAAGCTAATCACACTAGGCATTAACACTACAATCAAACAAGACTCCACACTTTCGCTAGTGTGTAATGATCATCACAAGAGAATCGATTTGATAAATGGCTAATACAAACGAGATGCAAAGAGTTCACATATTTTATATGCAACTTCATTTGGCCTCATTGTAGCCGTACATTCATGTTTGTTTGATTGAGAGCACTATTTAAGTCATTGGTATTGATCTGAACCGAGACTTAAATTTTGCAAAAGAATAGCAACATTCAACACACGAGAGGTGGCAAAAATTTTTGGACGGGTCAAAAATCATTTTGCAATTTAAAACAAAAGGAGCCATAAGCTCAATCATCCCCAAAAAAGCAGTATAAAAACAATTTAAGCACAAAGCCCAAATATAAACAAAATACAGATATCAAAAGCATACAAAGGTGGGCCTCACCCCACCACAAATAAAAGCAATTTGTCCTCAAATGCAATTAACACAAAATCCGAAAAGTAAAATAAAGAAAGACAGAGAGGGAGGTAAAGAGGGGATCCTGGCTAATTGGTCGCTCCATCTGTCTAGGCTTCAGTGCCCGGAGTGACCCCTAGAAGGACCAGCTCCACTGGATCTAGCTAACAGGTGCTAAGGAAGCTTGCACAACAACATCTATCATAATTGCTTCCGTCTTGGTCAGGTCTTCATCTGCAGCTCCCTCAGTCTCCTCATGCATCTCTTCATTAGTCTCTACTTCAAACTCAGGATCAACTATCTTCTTTGCTCTATCCCCATGTCCAGTGGTGCTCTGAGGCATCTTAGGTACGTCTGGAATCTCCATTGTTCCAAAGACCATGGACACATCAGTGGACTTTTGGTGGTTTACATCTTTTCACAGTTCAGCAATATCAGCTTTTAAAGTTGTCACCTCTTCTGTGGGCCCTCAGTTGTGCTCATACACCACTATCCTGGCTGCTAGGGCATCAATGGTAGTGCTCAGACGTGTCACAATATCAGTTGGGGCAATCTGGATCATGCCTGGAACAAAGGCCTCAAGATTAGCTGCTCGACGATCATCAGAGAGGGCCTGCTGTCCCATTCGGAGTAGGGAAACCTGGGTGAGTGGAGGCCGGGGAACAGTAGCAACATAAGTGGGTATTGGAGATTGTGCAGCAGCAGAAGAACTGGGAGTATCAGTAAGAGTAGCAGTGGTAATGGATATACTTGAAGACCCAGGGGCCAGAGTAGGCAGAGGTGACTCTGCAGGTGATGATTCTGTGTTTGCAAACTCCACCGATACTGCCTTCTTCTTTTCTTCTTGATCTTTAAGGTACTCAGTTTCGATCCTTCGAATATCAATAGAGGTTGTGGGCATCACTTCCATATCCTTCTTGGCATCTCGAGGCACCCAGACTCGTTTGCATAATTCTGTGATTTAGACTGGGAATGGAAGTGAGGTTCAGCTCTACCTTGCATGCATGAGTATCTCTGAAGCAATGATTGAACCCAAGTTTATTCGAGTTTCCTCTATGATGCAGCCCAGGCAAGCTACCTTGGCAAGGTGAATGATCTACTCATTCTGGGACGGTATAATTGTGCTACTGATAAAATCGAACCAGAACCTTGCGGCTATATTTAGTTCTTTCTTTTTTATCAGAACTCCATATGCCAACCACTTCAGAGTCTAATCTGAAATTAGTGGGGCTAACCACTTTTTCATCTTATTTAGCTCCTTTGTTCTGATCAAGTGCAAACAGTGATCCCCATTATTCATGGACATGCCCAAGACTGCGTTGATTGCCTCACTATCACACGTCACCTTCCTTCTTATGACAACCACATAGCCAACTTATTTGAAGGTTGCTACTAGCTACTTTTTCTGGGGTATTAGTGCACTGTATGCACTGTAGAACTCTCTTACCAAGTTTGGAATATAAGCGCCACGGGGTTGTGTTGAGGGCTTGTGTGATTGATTTCAAAGGGAATTAGGATGATCACCTACCTCTCATTGAGTTTGCTTACAACAATAGTTACCACTCGAGCATCCAAATGGCTCCTTATGAAGCTCTTTATGGGAGAAGATGCAGATCTCCTATTGGATGGTTTGAAGTTGGTGAAGCAGTGTTGATAGGACCAGATTTGGTTCATTAAGCTATGGAGAAGGTGAAAGTGATTCAAGAGAGGTTGAAAACGGCGCAGAGTCGTCAGAAATCCTACATTGATGTTAGGAGAAGGGAGTTAGAGTTTGAAGTAGATGATTGGGTATATCTTATAGTTTCACCCATGAAAGGTGTTATGAGATTTGGTAAGAAGGGAAAACTTAGTCCCCGGTATATTGGCCCTTACAAAATATCGAAAAGGGTAGGTAATGTAACTTATGAGTTGAAACTACCACAAGAGTTAGCCGCAGTTCATCCAGTGTTTCACATCTCTATGTTAAAGAAGTACATGGGCGATCCTTCATTGATCATACCAACTGAAGATATTGGGATCAAGTATAGTTTATCTTATGAAGATATTCTGATTCAAATTCTAGATCGCCAATTTCGTAAGTTGAGAACAAAAGAGGTAGCATCAGTCAAAGTCCTTTAGAGGAACCAATTTGTTGAAGAAGCTACTTGGGAAGCTGAGGAGGATATAAAAAGGAGATATACACATCTCTTCGAATCTGGAGAAGTTCCGAATTAAGGTACTAATCCTTCCTTAGTATTTATTTATAAGTTGGCATGTTGTTTTGCATTTGCTTGTGGGTGCTTGAACTGAATGTTGCATGTTACACCCTTAGCCTAGTAAGAGTAATCTCATTTGAGGATGAATCTTACCAAGAGGGAGATATTGTAACATTTCGCAATTTGAAATAACTAGGAAGAAGCTAATAATTGGAAATAGTCATTTTTGGAAAGAATGAAAATCTGGAAATTTTGTTAAGTTAGGAAAAGTGAGTTTTTGATCAAATTCAAACGGACATAACTCCTAGATCAGGATGAGTTAGGTTTACTTACATATATGGTAGTAAATCTCTTGGAATGACCTTTCCAACGCCGCCAAGTTTGTGCGATTCCGAATTCATATGAGTGAGTTATGTCCTTTGGAAGTTGGGCTGTTCGAATAAAGAAAGTCTAAAACCAGATTTTAGTTGGGTAGTTTGGTCTTTTCCTTACCCAACTTAATTAATTCATTTTTAGGAGTTTAATTGGGGTAAGGTAGGATTTTAGTAAGTTTAGGAAAAGTGAGTTTCACGGTAGGGCTTGGAGAAAAGAGAAAAGAAGAGGAGAAAGGAGAAGAGAAGCAAGATTCGTCAAGATCGTCGAGTTTAATTAGCTTGTGGATTTCATCGGGGGTGATCCCTACAAGGTATGTGGGATCACATAGAATTGGGTTAGTTCACCCACGTGCCAATCATGATTCAATTCCCCAAAATATGTTTGATTTGAAAGTAAATCCTTTGAGTTCTTGATGAAATTCGTTTGAATTCTTCTGGGTTATGTTGTTGAAGCTTCTTGCGATTTGATTCATGTTTCCGGGTGTAATTTCAGTTTGAATCTATCATATATTGAGGGTATAAATGATTCTAAGTGTTTGGGGAAAGAAGCATTGAAGTTTAGAGGGTTTAGAGATGAAAAACGAGCAAGAAAACTCATCAAACACCTGGGGAAGGGGGTGGGGCGTCGCGCGAGCCAGCGCGCCACAAAAGGGTTTCTGAAGTTTCACCCTTGGGAATCCACGCCAGCCAGACCGCCCCAACTTGTTCTCTGAATTGTGAGGGCTGGCGCCTCGCGCCTCTCAGAGCGCCAGGGACGCCAGTTCTCCCCAATTGTTCCCTACCTTTTATTACTTGTTCCTTAGCAATGTACCTATCTTTTCTAGTTGATTCCAACACTCTAAGGTACATCTAAACATCATCAAAATCATCCATAAACATGAGATCATGAACCTTGAATTCATAATCCAATTCAAGGAAAGTTAAGATCAAAGTCAAGAGAAGTAAGACTCAAGTCAAGAGAAGTTCTTAGAGTTTTCCAAAAGTCTTTTCCAAATATTTTAACTTTGTTTTAAGACTTAAAGTTCAAGTTGAGTAACGATTAAAGAGTAAAGTTTGAAGTTCATTTCTTCAAAAGTATGTAGTGAATATGTATTACCAAAGGGTTTAAAATGTTTTCACATTTAAACAAGAAAGGATACCTCAATTTCCAAAGAGCCTTTGGGCTAGTTTTCAGAAAAGAGTAATCGTTTTCTAAATGAAGCAAGAGAGGAAACTTTGATTTTCAAAATAGCCTTTGAGCTAAGTTTTTGAGCACTAATCTCAAATCAAATAAAGAAGTATGTTTTAAATAGAAGAGCTAATATCATATTTTTGGGAGTAGTATTGAGTACCGATATGGGGGAGAGTTTAGACAACTCACATCCCCCATAAACCATGTAGCCATCATAGGTAGAAAATGGTCATACCTTTTAGATGATTTCTTTAGTGATTTTTAGCATAGATTAGTGGATCCCCTTAATAGTTCAGGTTTAATACCCCCGGTAAGGTATATGACGACCCTGGTAGCGTGAGGCAAAACGTTGTATCATCACAATAGCTCTTACGTGATGGTTGTTGGTTAGAGAAACTCCCACATAAGTAATTGTATTCTTAAATACACAGTTTATTTGTATTTTTGCATACATCCCAGAGTTATATATATCTTTGCATACACACAGAGTTGACATCATGTTTTAAACAACTTCTTTTTATATTGCACTTGTTTTAAACTTCTTTATATCGAAATGAGTTCAGTTATGTTGAGTTGAGTTGAGCCAGATAAGTTCTTCAGATTCTTTTCTAGCCTATGTTGTGTTTAACATTCCAACTCGCATACTCGTACATTCAATGTACTGATGCCAGTTTGCCTGCATCTTATTATGATGTAGACACAGGTAAGTAGGATTGGTATCCAGCGCATCATTGATCCAGTGAGCACTCCAGAGTTAGTTGGTGAGCCTCCTTGTATTCCGGAGGACTCCTTTTTATTGCTTTCAGTTATTTTATTAGTTCATTAGGATGTCGTGGGGTTTGTCCCGACATCCATCTCAGTTGTTTTAGAGGCTTCATAGAAAGTCAGATGTTAGTTCTTTAGTCTTTTCATTGTCATTATCTTATGTTAAGACTTAAGTTTGCCTTAATGGCCAGTTGAATGTTTCCTTTATAACATTCCAGTTTATTTCATAGATGTATCTGTGTTGAGTTAAGTCTTTTGCTGAGTAAGTAAGCCAGACCAAGGGTTCTCTTGGGGCCAATAATGGTTCTCAAGTGCCAGCCTCCGGGGTGTAGGCTCGGGGCGTGACAGAGGGAGAATCAACCTCAACATCCCGAATATGAGCCAAATAAGCCAAACAACCCTTCCCTACCAGTTTCCTAGCCCGAATGGAGGGTATGATCTTAGCTAGCTTAGGCTTGTACAGCCCTTCCCACTCTAATTTTCCCTTCCCGAAATTTCTAGAGTCACACACTTAGTATTATAATTTAACACACTATAATAGGGGGACAACGAAGTCATGCCTAAGATTATATCAAAGTCAGTCATATAAAAAATCACTAAATCAACCCAAGTCTGAAAACCTATACACAAAATAGGACAAGCATGATAGACTCTCCAACTGGGGTAGAAACATGGATGGGGGCATCAAATATATCACAAATCATAACAAATTTTAAGGAAAATCGCAAGGACACATAAGAATAAGTAGAACCCGGATCAAATAACACATTAGCCATCCGGTCACAGACAAGAATAGTACATGTGATCACTGCATCAGATGCCTCCACCTCGGTCTTGCTCGAAAAGGCGTAACACTGAGCCATGTCATCTTGACGGGTGACTTCCCTGCTCTGCCTGCGTTACCATTTCCCCGACCTCGCTGATTTCCTCCTCACCCACCTTGTTGATGCCCTCAACCATTATTACCATTTCCTATGGGTACCATTACTCTAGACTGCTTCTTCCCGAAATCCAACATGCGCGGGTGGGGACAATCTATCCTCATATGCCCAGGTTCTCCACAGTTATAATAAGTAAGATCAAAAGATAGCCTGCTGCCCGCCGAAGGTGCGGTTTGCTGGCTATCCTGAATCAAATTCTTAGGTGGAGTTCCCGAGTAATTACCTGTAGAAATGGGCATAGCGGACTGAATTGGCCGGGCTGCAAGCGTCAGCCTCCCTAAATATCTGGAGTAAGAACCTTGAAAGTTACATGAATTCTTAGCTTTCTTAGCCAATGCCTTAGCCTGACCGTCTCGCCCACCCTCTCCAGTTTCTTCACAAAATCTGCTACCTCATTGAAGGTTTTTCCTGCAGAGGTCATATGAACAGACAATACCTGCAACTTAGAATTTAGTCCTTTCTCAAATAGGCGGATCCTCTCTTCCTCAGTAGTCACCAATTGCGTAGCATATTTGGACAAAGCATTGAACTTAGCCTCATAAGCTGCCACAGACAAACCACTTTGCTCCAAAGCCATGAACTCATCCTTCTTACGATCCCTCAAGGTTTGGGGCACATATTTCTCCAAAAGTCGAGCATGAAACATGGTCGAAGTAAGTGGGGGTAAAGTTGAAGATCTGCACTCCACATAAGCTCTCCACCACTACTTAGCCTCACCTTGAAGCTGAAAAGTCACAAACTCTACTCTATGCTGATGGAACATTCTCAACTTATGAAGCCTCTCATAACAATCTAGAATGAATTCATAGGCATCCTCACTCTAGGAACCATGGAACACAAGCGGTCATCTCATGTTCATTACCAGTCATAACAGGACCCAACAAAAGACGGAAGACAACATCAGTACCTACAGTTCCACCCACCTTGGGGACCGTGATAGCAGTAGGGGGATTAGCGGGAGCTTGAGTTGCTTGAACAAAGGGAAAAATTCCCGGATCAACCAATCCTTTCAGAAATGACATGATCTGCTGAGCTAACACTGGGTTTAAGAGAGGGATACTTATAGTCTCAGCCCGCGCCTCTTCCTCTGGTCCAACATTCTCCTCATCCTCAACCTCAACATTCTCTTCTATCTTTTCATGATGCGCATAAGGATTCTCATTTCTAGGAGCATCCCCAACCGGAGCTCCATCCCTAGCATGTGCTACCCTTTCTTGGCCTCTACCACTAGCTCTTCCTCTACCCTGCCTCGACCGCAACCTCTTACTGTGGATTCCTCAGCTGGTGCATTGACGGGAGCTATAGGCTGACGCCGTTGAACCTAGTGTTAACCATCTGCGTATAGAAGAGTGAAGGAGATTAGATACCAATTCGAATTACCAGATACCAATTGGAATCAAATTATAGCATGAAAGGAGACAAGAGAAAACAGAGAGGTTTCCTAAAGTCCTATAGCCTCTAAAAGAAAAGTACAAACGTCTCTGTATCGTTTCGCAAGACTCTACTAGACTCGTTTTGGTACATATAGATCAACGAACCTAGGGCTCTGATACCAACTTTGTCACGACCCAAACCATCGTGATTGGCACCCATACTAACCCTCCGGTGGGAGAACCATTAATACTAATTAGCTAACCAAGAACTACAAAACTTAATCAAAACTAAGACATTTAAATTTACAGAAGCAGATTTAAATGCTAAAGGAAAAATAGAGTTCCCATAAATTCCAAAGTCTAATCAAACAACTGCGGAAATAATGCCTAGAACCTGTAAGTCAATGTACCAAAACTCTAACAAGGATGATAAGTCTAAGGAAATGGGTACAACCCAATTAAACATAAGAAAATCTAAAGTGCTAGTCTAAGTCCAAAGATGTGGACATAGATGAAAGGAGAACTCATGGTAGCCCAGGAGAACTGGCTCACCCTTGAATTTGATCGATCACTGATCTTCTAAGCGAGGTTAGTCAATAGTGGGCTGAAGATGCCCTGTACTCAATAAAGAAAGAGCAAGTACAGTATCAGTACACAACCACAGTGTACTGGTAGGATCACACGGTTATCCGAGTAAGTGCAATATAAGAAAATCATTACAACATCATAAATATACATACACCAAACATATACAATATCAATATGATTTCAAGATCAATGTACAATTCCACATTCTCAACAATACACATATGGATAACAAGTCATTGGTCCTCTCATGGAACCCAAACCCAAACAATAGTGTATCGGATCGTGGCACCCGTTGCAAGTTAGTGTGTCGGATCGTGACACCCATTCTATTATTTATGTTGGTACGTGACATCCGATCCCAGTTAGTGTGTTGAAACGTGTCACCCGCTCCATTCAACATACCACAATCACAATCACAATGTACATTCTCGCAGTCATACAATTAAGAGGTGATTCATGGCATATAGTTATTCGTTCATACTCATTTACGATTAGTGTGATCAATAATGCAACATTCACTTACATACATGCAATATGATGAAGCAAGTACAAACATATATCACACAACATGAAATCACAACCATCACCTACCTCGAACAAAGCGTGAATCCCCTAAAAAACTTGATTCTTCTCTTTTCGGATTCTTTCTGCTTTTTCTTGGTCTACAAACAATCATAATAATGCGAGGATCAATAAACAAGAAATAATTACCTGAATTATAATCAATAACATCAACCCTAGGACAAACTCTTGATCCCCATACCCAGATTAGGGATTTTTCCACTATAAATTCCATATCAAACCCTCTCCCCGTCGATAATTACCCAAGAAACTAAGCTCTATTGATAGAAAAATGGATTAGGAGAGTGAAAACCTTACCTTTAGCCTCAAGAATGATTAAAAACTGTCAAGAAAACACTTGGGGTCGTTCCTTAGCTCTCAAAGTCAAAAAGTGCAGAATAAAATGTTTTTGAGATTTATTTCCGACTTAAGTCGCGTCTGAGCCGCTACGATGGGCCCCATCCCGCCACAGCAGCGCCACCCTGGCGGGAATAATTCCTCCACAGTGGGTTGCATGGAACCAGTGAGTTGAATTAAGAGTTCCAAACCCTCATTTCATAACACACCTTCATTCCATGACACTCAGAAAATACCTGTTCATGCTAAGATCAATTTCAGGAGTTCTACTTGCCCGAATTTAATTTTGTAAAGTTGTATGGTTTCCTCAACGTCTTAGCTATCTACCCATATGATCAAATTCGCAGTTTGATCTCCCGTTTGTTACCAGATTTACCTCGACCTCACTGACTTCAATTTCGTCCAAATCTGGACTAGGTAGGGAAATTTCTTGATACTACAAAAAGGTTTTTCGGCCCAAAATTTTTCCCCGTTGGCTTTTCTATAACGACGGGAACCGGTTGTTACAGCTTTTTAGTGTAGTTTTTAAAAATTTTTTTTACTTAAATTCTTTCATTTTATTTAATGCAAGTATAATCAGAAACAACACAAAGAACTAATTTTTTTAAAAAGTGATAATCATTTAGATTTCAATAAACTAAATTACTATGCTTGGCTTGTTTCTCCCTTTTTTTTGCTAGTGCAGTAAAAGTAAATAATTAACTAATATAATTTGCATTAAACTAAAAATAAATGTTCATTAAGGAATCAAATAACGCTATTTATTTAATTAATAAAGAAAAAAATGACCAAACTAAAAATTATACTATTTAATGATTAACTATTATTCTTTGCATTAATCTAAAATTAAATGCTCATTAAAGAATCAAACAATGCTATTCATTTGATTAAAAAATAGCATGACCAAACTACAAAAACTATATTATTTAACGCTATTTATCTAAATATGTTTTAATAATTTTTAACTCTATGAACTGAAAAATGAAAAATATGTATCTCAAAAAAAGGAAATTATCCAAATATCCGTATCATTGTTATAGTTTAACAAATATAAAAAAACTTTTACAGTCAGAAAATACAAAACCTTCTTTTGAAGAGCCCTTCATGCATTTCAAACACACCCAAAGAAGAAATATATTGGGAAAAATGGAAAGTTGATTTCATGATAAAATATGTTTGTCAGAGAATTTTTCAAGAGTAATATTAATTTTTTGCTTTTCTTCTTTATTTTTAAGGTGCAGTTAATTTTTTGATTTTTTTAATTACTTTTAATGTGTAGTTAATATATGGGCAGTTAACCAATTTATTTTTTTGAAAAAATAAATTTAAATTTTGAATAATTGCTTTATAAAATTAATATTAATATATTTACTTAAAAATGCGTAATATTCATATATATATATATATATATATAT
>JAJOOR010035507.1:0-10697 GCA_036250505.1 Solanum acaule | reverse complement strand
GTATAGATTTATGGAAGAAATCTAACGCCTTTACTTGAGAAAACGAATCAAAACGATAGATTCGGATCTTGACCGCTTTATGAGTAACTAAAGACAATAATTAGTATGTAGGAACTAATCACCTTCTAAAGAATGCCAAAAAGAAACCAAAGATATCACAAAAAGATATCACAAGAAGAAGTTATTTTATACCTTAAACTATGAAACTAGTAAAGGTTTAGATAAATTCTCACAGAACAAGTCACAAAGGTTCAAAGAACTCTCTCAAATATTATTAATATCAATCTAAAATGTCTTTAATGAATGAAAAGGACTCCTATATATAGGAGAAGGGAAAAAACGTCCAAGGAACCCTAGAAAGACAACTACAAGGAATCCTACTCTAGAAAGGAAATAAAGTAACCTAACTAGGAACAAATTTAGTATTTCTAGGAAAGCATTAAATGGTAAACTCTTAGTATGGATGGGTTGCATACTTGGTGTGTTTTTATTGACGATAGGGCCTGGATGGTTAGAAGAATATGGGGCTCTTGAGTGTGTATTAGTTATCACCTTGTTGAGTAGGATGACATTTGGGTACAATTTCTTCCTATTATGGATTTGGTGTTTGATTGTGTTATAAGGGTGGTATGGCTAGATATTGAGGACCTTATTACACTACTAAAAACTGCAGAAAAACGACGGACGGCGCCGCTCCAAAAAGCGACGTCATTTGCCACACTGTCCGTCACTTTTTAATAAAAATAATTATTTTTAAAATTATTTTTCAGATCAGCCACACCGTCCATCGCTTTTGAATTATTTTATTTTACTTATTATTTTTTTATGAAAGCGACGGACATCATCTTTATGTCTGTCGCTTCTTGGTCAAATTATTTGGTCAAATATTTTAAATAAGCGACGGACAACGTCTCTATGTACGTCCCTGTAATGACTTGTTCCCGTCGTTATAGAAAAGCCAACGGGGGGAAATTTGGGGAAGGAAAACTTTTTCGTAGTATTTGGATTTTCCCAACCTTGTCCAGATTTGGACAAAATTGGAGTCTTTGAGGTGTAGGGAAATCTGGTAATAATCGGGTGAAGTATTTATGATTTTTATTACATGAGTGGTTAGATAACTCGTTAAGGAATCCGTACGACTTTACGGAATTGAATTCGTGCGATTAGAACTCCCGGAATCGATCTTAGCATAAGGAGTATTTTCTAAGCAACGTGGGTTAGAGGTGTGTTATGAAATGAAGATTTTGGAATTCTTTAAATAGATCACTGCCTAAACGACCTTATTTGACACTTTTCAATTTTTAGAGCTAAGGAACGAACCCCAGGCGACTCCTACTCATTTTTTACCATTCTTGAGGCTAAAGGTAAGCTTTTCACCCCTCGAATCCATTTTTCGATCCGTGGAACGTAATAGAATGAGTGTATAGTGATAGGGGAGGGTTTTGTTATAGATTCTTTGGTGGAAACAACCCTAATTTGGATAATTGAGATCATGGGTTTGATCTAGGGTTCATTGAATTGTTAGTAATTTGGGTAATTAATGATTGTTTATTGATTCCCGTATTATATTAATTGTTTGTAGACCAAGAACAAGCGGAACGAATCCGAAAAGGGAAGGATCAAGTTTCTTAGGGTCTCAAGCTTGTTTCGAGGTAGGTGATGGTTATGATTTTATGATTGTGTGATGTATGGTTGTTCTTTCTTCATTATGATTCTTGTATATGTGTTAATGTTGCAATGTTGATCACACTTGTTGTAAATGAGATAGATGAATGATGATTGCCATGAAATCATGACTTAAATGTATGATCTTGATGATATACTTGTGATTGTGATTGTGGTGTGTTGAATGGATCGGTTGCCACGTTCCGGCATAATTAACTTAGATCGGTTGCCACATTCCGACATAACTATGGGATCGGTTGCCATGTTCCGACATAATTATGGGATTGGATACCACGTTCCGATATGCTAACTGTTTGGGTTTGGTTCCATAAGAGGACCAATGATTTGATATAAAATGTGAAGTTGTTCTTTGTTCGTAAATGTTGATAATATTGTATATGTTGATATATATGCATATGATTATAATGTTGTCTTGACTTGCTTATGTTGCACTTAGTGGGATAGCTGTGTGATCCTTCCAATACACTATGGTTGTGTACTGATACTGCACTTGCTCTTATTTTTGTTGAGTACAGGGTATCTTCAAGCGGCTACTGACAGACCTCGCTTAGGAGATCAGTGATCGTCGTTCGAATTCAAGGGTGAGCCAATTCTTTCGGGCTGCCATTGAATTCTCTTTCGTCTATGTCCACCATTTTCATACTTAGGCATTTGTTCTAGTTAGTTGATTAGCTCATTAGATTTGGATTGCATCCCTTCTTGTTTAGACTTGTTGAACTTTAGATGTTTTGGTACATTGACTTTCAGGTTCTAGGTTATTTCTTCTGCATTGTTAGTTGTTAGATCTTTTGTTGACGTTTATGGGAACTTCAGTTTAGCTATTATTTTTGCTTTCATATACTTAAATGTCGTAGTTTTGGTTTAGTTACTTGGTTTGGGTTGTAGTAGTGGTTCTCCCACCGAAGAGTTAGTATGGGTGCCAATCACGATGGTTTGAGTCATGACAAAGTTGGTATCAGAGCCTAGGTACGTTGATCTTGATGTACCAAAATAAGTTTAGTAGAGTCCCGCGAAATGGTACGAGGACGCCTTTACTTTTCTTTGAGAGGCTATAGGACTTTAGGAAATCTCTCTGTTTTCTCTTGTCTCCTTTCGTGCTATAACTTGATTCCAATTGGTATCTGTCGATTCAAATTGGTATCTAACCTCCTTCGCTCTTTTGTCCGCAGATGGTTAATACTAGATTTAACGGCGTCAGGCCGGTAGCTCCTGTCAATGCTCCGGTTGAGGAATCCACAGCGAGAGGTCACGGTCAAGGCAAGGGTAGAGGAAGAGCTAGGGGTAGAGGTCGTGGAAAAGTAGCGCCTGTTGGAAATGGAGCTCCTGTTAAGAATGCTCCTGTGAATTAGAACCCTCTTGTGCATCATGAAGAGATTGAAGAGGAGAATGTTGATGTTGAAGATGTTGAGGATGTGGGACAAGAGGCAGAGGTGCAGGTTGGGACTACATGTGTTCCTCTTTTGGATCCAGTGTTAGCTCAACAAATTATGTCGTTCTTAAAGGGATTGGTTGGTCCTGGAGTACTTTCTTCTGCTCAAACAACTCAAGCTCCTACTAATCCTCTTGTTGCTAGCACTACGCCCAAGGTGGGTGGGATTGGAGGTAATGATGCTTTCTTCTGTCCTTTGTTGGGTTCTGTTATGACTGGTAATGAGCATGAAATGTTGACTAGGTTTCTGAAGCTAAAGCCTCTTGTGTTTCTTGGTTCTGAGAATGAGGATGCTTATGAGTTCATTCTGGATTGCTTTGAGAGGCTTCATAAACTGGGTATTGTTCATCAGCATGGGGTTGAGTTTGTATCTTTCCAACTTCAAGGTGAGGCTAAGCAGTGGTTGAGAGCTTATAAGGAATGCAGATCTTCTACTTTACCTCCACTTACTTGGACCCAATTTCATGTTTTGTTTCTAGAGAAGTATGTGCCTAGGACTTTGAGGGATCGCAAGAAAGATGAGTTTATGACTTTGGAACAAGGTGGTATTACTGTGGCTGCTTATGAGGACAAGTTCCATGCTTTGTCTAGATATGCTACTCAATTGGTGACTACTGAGGAAGAGAGAATCCGGTTATTTATTAGGGGATTAAATTATGAGTTGCAAGTATTATCTATTCATATGACTTCTGCAAAGAGAAGCTTTAATGAGGTGACAAACTATGTTAAGAAAGTGGAGGGGGTGAGGCGAGACGGTCAAGCTAAGGCATGGGCAAAAAGGGCCAAGAACTCGGGTAACTTCCAAGGTTCTTATTCCAAGGGGTCCAGAAGGCCAACGCTTGCAGCCAAGCCAATTCAGTCCGCTATGCTCGCCTCTACAGGTAGTTACTCGGAAACTCCATCTCATAATTTTCAAGATAGCTAGGGAGTCGCGCCTTCGACAGGCGGCAAGCCATCTTTTGCTCGTACTTGTTACAACTGTGGGGAACCTGGGCATTTGAGGTGAGATTGTCCCTACCCACCATGCTAGATTCCGCGTAGCAGCAGTCTAGAGAGTGGTACCTGCGGAGAATGGTAATAATGGTAGAGGACGTCCACAGGGTGGGTAAGGAGGTAATATGCGAGGTCGTGGAGGTAGAGGAAATGGTAATGCAGGCAGAGGCAATATGCAACCAGGCAGGGAAGTGGTTCGTCAAGATGATATGGGTCAGTGTTATGCCTTTCCGAGCAAGAATAAGGTAGAAGCGTCTGACGCAGTGATCACATAGACTATTCTTGTCTATGACCGGATGGCTAATGTGTTGTTTGATCCGAGTTCTACTTATTCTTTTGTATCTGTGTGATTTGCCTCAGAGTTTAATATGATTTGTGATATACTTGATGCCCATATCCATGTTTCTACCCCATTTGGAGAGTCAGTCATAATTACCCATGTCTATCGTGCTTGTCCTATTTTGTTTATGGGTTTTCAAACTTAGGCTAATTTGGTGATTTTGGATATGACTGGCTTTGACATAATCTTAGGTATGACTTGGTTGTCCCCCTTTTATGTTGTGCTTAATTATAATACTAAGTCCGTAACTCTAGAAATTTCGGGAAGGGAAAAATAAGAGTTGGAAGGAGTGTACACGCCTAAGCGAACTAAGATCATATCCTCCATTTGAGCTAAGAAATTGATAGGGCAGGGTTGTTTGGCTTATTTGGCTCATATTAGGGATGTTGAGATTGATGCTCCATCCATAGGGTCTATTTATGTGGTGTCGAAATTTATAGAAGTGTTTCCTAATGATCTGCCTGGTATGCCTCCGGATAGAGATATAGGTTTCTGCATTGATTTAGATCGTGGTACGCACCCCATTTCTATCCCTCCATATCCCATAGCTCCGGCATAATTAAAAAAACTTAAGGCTCAAATACAAGAGCTTCTTGATAAGGGATTTATTCTTCCTAGGGCTTCCCTATGGGGTGCTCTAGTTTTGTTTTTAAAGAAAAAAGGATGGTAGTATGAGAATGTGTATAGATTATCGGCAATTGAATAAGCTCACTATTCAAAATAAGTATCCTTTGTCTCGAATAGATGATCTTTTCGACCAATTGCAACATACATCAGTTTTCTCTAAGATTGATCTAAGGTCTGACCACCATCAATTGAAAATTAGGCTTGAGGATGAGCCCAAGACGGCGTTTAGAACTCGCTATGGGCACTATGTGTTTTTGGTTATGTTGTTTGGTTCGACCAATGCGCCTAAAGCTTTCATGAGTTTGATGAATTGGGTGTTCAAACCATTTCTTGATTCGTTTGTTATAGTCTTTATTGATGATATTATGGTTTAGGAAGAGCATGCCAACCATCTTCGTACTGTTTTGGGTGTTCTTGGAAAGCAAAAGCTATGCGCTAAATTTTCTAAGTGTGAATTTTGGTTGAAATCAGTTGCATTTTTGGGACATGTAGTTTCAAAAGAAGGTACATGAGAGGAATTATTCAACACATGATTTGGGGTTGGCAGCGGTAGTGTTTGCTCTTAAGATCTGGCGGCACTACCTCTATAGTGTTAAGTGTGAAGTGTTTACTGATCATCGTAGCTTGCAGCATGTGTTCACTCAATCTGAATTTGAGGCAGCGAAGGTGGATGGAGTTACTTGAAGATTATGATGTGACCATTCAATACCATCCGTGCAAGGCAAATATGGTGGCAGACGCTTTGAGTCGACAAACGAGTGAGTATGGGTAGTTTAGCTTTCTTGAGTATATCCAAGAGACCTTTAGCTAAGGAAATTCAGACCTTAGAGTCTAAGTTCATGCAGTTGGGCATCTCAGAAAGAGGTGGGGTGTTAGCTAGCATTGAAGTGAGGGCCACATTCATTGAGGAGATCAAGGCCAAATAATTTGATGATTAGAATTTAGAGGAGTTTAGAAAGAGGACTATGATTGGTAAGGTACAAGAGACCACTCTTGATGCGGATGAAGTACTCAATTTTAAAGGGAGAATATGTGTTCCTAGAGTAGATGACTTGATTGAGAAATTGTTGGCTGTCTCATGGTTCGCGATATTTTATTCATCCGGATATGACCAAGATGTATAGAGATCTGAAGCGAATTTATTGGTGGCCGGGCATGAACAAAGACATAACAGAGTTTGTGGCGAAGTCTCAAAATTATAAACAAGTGAAGTATGAACATCAAAGGCCTGCAGGTTTACTTCAAAGAATGTCAATTCTGGAATGGAAGTGGGAAAGAATAACCATGGATTTTGTGGTTGGTCTTCCCAAGACTTTGGGGAAGTTTGTTTCCATTTGGGTAGTGGTTGATAGATTGACTAAGTCAGCCCATTTTATTCCGATAAGAATAGATTATAATGCTGAACAATTGGCTAAAGTTTATGTCAAAGAGAGAGTGAGGTTGCATGGAGTGCCCCTCTCTATCATCTCAGACCGTGGTACTCAATTCACATCCAAGTTTTGGAGGAAATTGCATGATGAATTGGGCACACAACTCACTTTTAGTACAACCTTCCATCCACAGACAGACGGACAGTCAGAGAGGACCATTCAAGTGTTAGAAGACATGTTGAGGGCATGTGTGCTTGACTTTGGAAGGCATTGGGATAAATTCATACCTTTGTACGAGTTCTCCTATAATAATAGTTATCACTCCAGAATAGATATGGCACCATTTGAGGCACTCTATGGGAGGGGATATAGATCACCCATAGGATGGTTTGAGGCAGGAGATGTGAAACCTTTGGGGGTAGATTTATTGAAGGATGCTCAAGATAAGGTGAAGAGTATTCAAGCTAAGCTTTTAGCAGCCTAGAGTAGACAAAAGAAGTATGCGGATCATAAGGTAAGAGACATGACATTTCAAAACGGTGAAAATGTTCTTCTTATGGTATCACCTATGAAAGGGGTGATGATATTTGGTAAGAAAGGTAAGCAAAGTCCTAGATACATTGGTCCATGTGAGATTCTTGAATGTGTGGGACTGGTAGCGTGTAGATTGGCTTTACCTCCTAATTTATCGGGTGTTCATACGATATTTCTTGTATCCATGTTGAAAAGGTATCATGGTGACGGGGATTATATCATTAAGTGGGACTCAATTGTGTTAGACAAGGACCTCCAATATGAGGAGGAACCGGTTCCAATTCTTGATCGTGATGTGCGTAAGTTGAGGACCAAGGAGATTATGTTTGTGAAGGTTCAATGGAAGAAACGTCCAATTATGGAAGCTACTGGGAAACCAAGAGAGACATGCGAGACAAGTATCCCCAATTGATCGTCGATTCAGCTACTATATCATTCCTTCCTTAGCCTATTTTCCTAAGTTTTGTCACTCGGGGACGAGTGATGGCTAAATTGGTATCTATTGTAACGACATATTCCCATCATTATAGAAAAGACAACGGGGGAAAATTTGGGGCCGGAAAACTTTTTCATATTATTTGGATTTTCCCAACTTTGTCCAGATTTGAACGAAATTGGAGTCTTTGAGGTGTGGGAAATCTGTAACAATCGAGTGAAGTTTTTATGATTTTGATTACATGAGTGGTTAGGTAACTCGTTAAGGAATCTGTACAATTTTACGGAATTGAATTCATGCGAGTAAAACTCCCGAAATCGATCTTAGCGTAAGGGGTATTTTCTGAGCGTTGTGGGTTAGAGGTGTGTTGTGAAATGGAGATTTTAGAATTCTTTAATTAGCTCACTGCCTCACATAACCCATTTTGACACTGGGTTTTGCCGCTCTAGCGGGGCCGCTACAGCGGGCTGACGACCGTTGTGGCGGGCTCGACGCGACTTAAGGTCGTTAATAAACCCCTAAACAACCTTATTTGGCACTTTTCAAATTTTAGAGCTAAGGAACGAACCCCAGGCGACTCCTACTCATTTTTCACCATTCTTGAGGCTAAAGGCTAGCTTTTCACCCCTCAAATCCATTTTTTGATCCATAGAACGTAATAGAATGGGTGAATAGTGATGGCGGAGGGTTTTGTTATAGATTCTATGGTGGAAACAACCCTAATTTGGATAATTGAGATCATGGGTTTGATCTGGGGTTAATAGAATTGTTATTAATCCGGGTAATTAATGATTGTTTATTGATTCTCATATTATATCGATTGTTTATAGACCAAGAACAAGCGGAATGAATCCGGAAATGGAAGGATCAAGTTTCTTAGGGTTTCAAGCTTGTTTCGAGGTAGGTGATGGTTGTGATTCTATGATTGTGTGATGAATGTTTGTTCTGGCTTCATTATGATACTTGTATATGTGTGAATGTTGCAATGTTGATCACACTTGTTGTAAATGAGATAGATGAATGATGATTGTCATGAAATCATGACTTAAATGTATGATCTTGATGATATACTTGTGATTGTGATTGTGGTCTGTTAAATAGATCGGTTGCCACATTCCGGCATAATTAACTTGGATTGGTTGCCACGTTCCGGCATAACTATGGGATTGGTTGCCACGTTCCGGCATAACTATGGGATTGGTTGCCACGTTCCGGCATAATTATGGGATCAGATACCACGTTTCGCTATGCTAACTGCTTGGGTTTAGGTTCCACGAGAGGACCAATGATTTGATATAAAAAGTTCAGTTGTTTGTTGTTCGTAAATGTTGATAATATTGTATATGTTGATATATATGCATGTGATTATAATGTATGTTGTCTTGACTTGCTTATATTGCACTTAGTGGGATAGCAGCATGATCCTACCACTACATTGTGGTTGTGTATTGATACTGTACTTGCTCTTATTTTTGTTGTGTACAGGGCATCTTCAAGCGGCTACTGAGAGACCTCGCTTAGGAGATCAGTGATCGTCGTTCGAATTCAAGGGTAAGACAATTCTTCCGGGCTACGATGGAATTCTCTTTCTTCTATGTCCACCATTTTCGGACTTAGACATTTGTTCTAGTTAGTTGATTAGTTCATTAGATTGGGGTTGCATCCCTTATTATTTAGACTTGTTGAACTTTAGATGTTTTGGTACATTGACTTTCAGGTTCTAGGTTAGTTCTTCCGCATTGTTAGTTGTTAGATCTTTTATTGAAGTTTATGGAAACTTCAGTTTAGCTATTATTTTTGCTTTCATATACTTAAATGTCTTAATTTTGGTTTAGTTGCTTGGTTTCGGTTGTAGTAGTGGTTCTCCCACCGGAGAGTTAGTGTGGATGCCAATCACGACGGTCTGGGTCGTGGCAGTCACTTTTTGGTCAAATTGTTTGGTCAACTATTTAATGAAAAGCGACGAACTTAGAGACGTTGTCCATCGCTTTTCAATAAATATCTTATACTTACAGATCGCGATTCCCACATTCTCCCCCATTTCCCATTTTTCACATTCTCTCTTCTCCTTCTCTCCACTCCGTCGCCGCGACTGTCCATCCGTCTGTTGCTGCCGCCGATTGGAATTGTGAGGAGCTGCCGTCACTGCCTCCTTACCCTCTATCTTCATTCTCTCCTTCTCCTTTAAGGTTAGAGTTTTATTTATTATTAAAAAAAAACAATTTGAGCTCTATTTGATTTGTTAGCTATTTAATTGTAATTAGTTAATTGATTTTGTATTTATTGATTGTTAGTTTGAATTAGGGATTATTAGTTAGTGAGTGAATTGAAAATTTTAATGTTAGGGTTAGTTTGAATTAGGGTATCTTAGGATTTGTTTGAATTTGGGTATTTCTTGAGTTAATTAGTTTGATTTTGGGATTGTAGGATTAGTTTGAATTAGGGTATTTAAGGAGTTGTTTGAATTTGGGTATTATTTGAGTTAGTTTGATATTCGGATTTTAGGACTAACTAGAGTTTGATTTATTATTGAAATTTTAGGACTAATAGTTTGAATTTGGGATTAGGAATAGCTAGCTAGATTGAATTTAGGATTTTAGCACTAGTTAGATTTTGGGATTTTAGGACTAGTTTGAATTTGTGATTTTAAGACTAGTTTGAATTTAGGACTAGTTTGAATTATATTTGAGATTTTAGGACTACTAATAGTTTGAATTTGGGATTTTAGCACTTGTTTGATTTTTGAATTATAGGAGTACTTTGAATTTGTGATTTTAAGACTAGTTTGAATTTGGAATTTAGGACTAGTTTTAATTATATTTGATATTTTAGGACTAATAGTTTGAATTTAGGATACTAGCTAGCTAGTTTGAATTTGGAATTTTAGGTATTTGAATTACAACTTAATTAAAACTTATAATTAATTATGACTTGAATTTACTATAAATTGAACTTAATTAGGAATATGAACTTGAAATGTTGTTGACTTTAATTTATTAGAACTTAATTTTTATTCTTATTAGAACTTGGATTTTATTTGAACTTAATTAGAATTTTGTAGTTCTTGAAAATCATATTGACCTTAATTAATTTGAACTTGATATAAATTAATTAAAACTTTATTAAACTTAATTAATTTATAATAACTTGAAAACTTAATTAGGAATTAATATAAACTTAATTTTGAACTTAACTAGAACTTAATTTGAACTTAATTAATTAGTATTCATTAATTAATTAAGCTTTAACTTTGTAGATCTTGAACTAATTGAACTTAATTAG
>JAJOOR010035506.1:0-16047 GCA_036250505.1 Solanum acaule | reverse complement strand
AATATTGTCATATTAATTGAATTACATTTTGTTAGAAGTCGACTTGCTATAGACAAAATGTTTCATATGTATAAAAAACTAAAATCATAAAGAAAAAGTTGAAAAGAAAGCATGATTATGTTAAAAATACAAATACATTATATTTCTTGAACTATATATTAAAGGATCTGTATATAAAAAATTAAATATGAATTCTAATACAACAAAATTCAATGTAACATTTGCACTAATTTTTACTTTACATTATTTTTTATTTTATTTTTACTTGTACCCTAATTTTTGTACCTCTCTGCAATAGTTAAGTACATGGATTTTATAAACATTTGAGATTACATATAAAAACGAAAAAGTACAAACATGTTGTTTTAAAAAGATAAATGATTATCAAACAACGAAAAAGACATAACTATAAATCTTTATCAAAGACTTACTCTTTTTTAGGTCTAGTTGTGAAAATATTTTGCTGGATTAACATGCTTACCCTCAAAATAATTAATTATAAATATAAATTGGGATTACCTTGATTATTTTTATATCCTAAAGACCTTCTATCAATCTTAGATCTAGCCCAATCGGCGCCTGCAAAACACTCAATGCGAGTATGTCCATTATTGCTAATACTATGCCAAGTCCATGGGCACCTTTCAAGTAACATAATATGTGTTCCAAAGCTGCCCAATGTTTAATGGTAGGTGTGGACATGATTTGACTAACAAAACTTACTGCAAAAGCAATACCCGGATGAGTTATGGTGAGATAGTTTAATTTTCTAACTAATCTCATGTATCTCTGGATCATGGAAGGGATCACCATCATGTTTTGTTAGTTGTATATAGGGAACCATTGGAGTACTACAAGGCTTGGCTGCTGACTTTTCAGTTTCCTCAAGAAGGTCTAGGATATACTTCCTTTGAGATAGAAATATTCCCTTCTTTCTCCTACTTCTATTCCCAAGAAGTATTTCAACCATCCAAAATCTTTCGTATGAAACATAAAAATGCAAGAATTATTTGAGAGAAGATATTCCTGCATAATCACTCCAGTGATAACAATGTCATCAACATATACAACAAGAAGAATACTGCCAACTGTTGATTGTCTGTAGAAAACTGAATGATCACATTTGCTTTTGGTAAGCACAAACTTCTGAACTACCTCACTAAATTTCCCAAACCAAAAACGTGGACTTTGTTTCAAACCATACAAAGATTTTTTCAGGTGACATACTTTCCCATTCTCCCCCTGAGCAACAAAACTAGGTGGTTACTCTATATACAATTATTCTTGGAGATCACCATGAAGAAATGCATTCTTGATATCTAACTGATGTAACAACCAATTTTGAGAAGCATCCAACGAAATAAACAAGCGAACTGAAGTGAGTTTGACCACCGAAGAAAAAGTATCAAAACAATCCACCCTATAAGTCTGAGCATATCCTCTAGCCACTAGTCTATCCTTAAGCCTAGACATAGAACCATCAGTTTTTTGCTTTGACTATAAACCCATTTACATCCCACTACCTTCTTCCCTTTTGTTAAGTCCACCAAATTCCAAGTGTGATTTTCATCTAATGCATTTATCTCCTCGAACATTGCATCATACCACCCAGTGTGACTCAAAACTTCTCAAACTGTTTTGGGTACAAAGATAGAATATAGAGAAGCAATCAAAGAGCAAGATGTGTGAGACAAGTGGTCATATGAGATAAAATTAGCTATGGAATATATAGATTGAAACTAACGCTTACCTTTGCAAAGAGCAATGGGAATTTCAAGTTTTTCTATTGGAGAGGGATTGACTTGAGGAGGACCTGATGACAAAAGAGTTGGTGCAGGACATGTATCATTGGTCGTTTGTCGTCTGGATATTGTCGACCAAGGTAATGGTTTTAAACTTAAGGGACATGGTAGGGGTCAAGCTTAACCCCCTACATCTATGGCAGACAACCAAGGTCATGGTTTTCTTATAAAATAAAAACTTAAGGGGGTTAATATTTTAGGATAAAAATCTAAATCGAATCATTTGTAAAAAGATTTACCGAACATCTTCATTCTCCAACAATGATCCTCGTTCTCAAATTGTGGTTTGTGCCTTTAAATTGATATTGTTGACTTTGTCCTCCCCCATACCCTATTAAGCTGTAATTATGTCGTAGATTCTGGATAAATTTAGTCGAAGGATCATTAAGAAGGTGGTAATCTTTGATGAAACTCCAGCCAAACTTGAAAGTCGGAAGAATGACAAGAAAAAATTCTAAAGAGAAGGCATGATGGAAGTAAATCGAAAATGGAAGAATTTATATAGATTTTGGGAAAAAAACATCAGCATTACCTTGATAGAGGGCCATGGTTTTTAACCAATCACAGGAAAAGACGTGCTCAAAGCATAAAAGGAAAAGGGACATGTGTCACGTCAAGAAATGTCGGAGGACTTCTCATTTGCTTTCGGCCAAGAATTGAAGTGTTTTCCATTTTTCTGTTACAATTATTTGAGTATCCAAAAAAAATAAGGGACTATCTATATAGGGTAAAACTCAAACTTGATAGATTGGCAAAAGCGACAGGTTAGACGTGAATAAGAGATCAATGCCACAATGTTAGCCCACATAGCTTCGAAGATGCATCACCAAATATGAGACACAAATCATATAAGGTAAGTTTGAAGTTCAACCATTACAAGAAAGTTCATGATTAGTGTCAATTGTTACAGAGTAGCAATAATGAGTATGAATAGGTTTTATTAACTATAGTTTTTAAACATTAGCGGCTAAATATAGTTATTTCCTTAATCTTCCCTTTTTATCTGCTAACTTTTTAAGCAGTTCTAACAAAATCGATAGTTAATTACTATTTACTGCTATTGGTATTGGTTCATATTAGGTTTAAGCTGGTTTTCACAATACGTGAGAGTACAAAATATTAGTCTAACTCCTATGAATAAATAAGACATTTTCTTGTTCACGATTGATTTGCTTATTTGCGAAAACAATTAAAGAGCGATATATCCGATTTTTTTAAAAAAAAATCTATAAAGAATCCAAGAAATGTAATGAATTTTTAAATTCACATTTGTTACTTACATTACTCCAATAATTATATGTCACTTCAAATAGTGAATTATCAACAAAATCTAGTAATTAATTATTTTATCCTAAGTTAATATCTAATTAATGATAGATTAGTATAATTTGAGATAAATATAAGATGCTCTACTAACTAATATTAATTTAGTACTAGTATCTGGACATGTGCTTTGCACGTGTATTCTATGTAAATTTGTTCAATCTTTTTCATTGAGATGGAGGGAGTATATAATAGTTAAATATATTGGTTTTAAAAAATGCAAGCTTATTCTTACTAAAATAAACAAATTAAAATACATATCAATTCTCTCTTTACATATAAAGTAGAAACAATGTCACGACCCAACCCACCGGGCCGTGCGGGAACCTACATACTACCATCTAAGTAGGAGAACCCTCACATCCCAATAATTAAAACATGCGGAAAATTTACGAGAACAGAGATAAATGAAAAAAATATGATTTTATAAATATTAACCTTAGACACTGTTTTTTAGTTAAAACTTGCAAAGTATTTTAACAACTCCCAAGAATCTGGTCTAAACAGGTACAAGATCTACTAGGAGTACATCTGGACAAGATAATTAAAGACACATCTCCCACCATGCGGAAGGAAGAATAGAAGCTGCTGGAGAGTTCTACGTCTTTACCAAATGAAACGTCACCAATCCTGCATCTAGACTATATCATAAAACATAGCAAGAGTAGTATCAGTACAAAACACACATATTGGTAGGAATCATCGGCCAACCCAACGCCCACCACATAACATAAGAAACCAACTAGTAGAAATATACAATAGACCACTCGCTCCTCCACCTTTACCCTCTCTTGAAGTACCTCCAATATACACTACTATTCTGACCACTGATATCTTTCTCAATGAGCCTACCTACCAGGTACTTGATCATAGCCTAGCCATTCTACCACATAGAGAAATTTGCAAACCCAACCACTGACATTTCAGCCAACCGTTCACGTCATACCCTTACTTCCTCGTCACACTAACCAACCATGGTCACATAGTACATTAAGTAGGTGTTTGGCCATGCGATACAATCGTGAGATGGAATCAACGTTTTGACATTCTATTTTACGCTGATTCCATCTTATGATTCCATCTTATGATTCCATATTCTCCAAAAACCAATTCCATATCATGAATTGAGATATTTTAATACAAAAATTGATCCACAAGTTTATATTTTATAAAAAAAACCCCACATTTATATCTACTAACCATTTATTTCATATGTAAATAAAATTTATAATCACATCATTACTTTTTAAAATTAATTATTCTCACCGACATAAAATTTATTATTCTCACCAACATATATTCACTTTAACTCAGACCAACCGATTGTTAAAGTGATGAAATATTTATGGTCTATGAGCATGAAAATATAGTTGCAGATAATATTGACCAACAAATGGCTCAAAGTAACAATGTTGGTTCGTCTTCTCGGTCACATGATCGAGAAATGCAAGTTCAACGTGAAGAAATTTCCGGACTATGTGGAAGGATTATGTTAAAGACTAGTACACTACAATTTATGTTCAATTTTTTTTTATCAGATTAAAATTAGATGAAACAATTACTTAAGTGGAGAACAAATAGCTTTGTAATAATTTATTATGCGATTTTATAAATTTTTATTTATTTGATAAGATTTAATAAACAATTGGGGCTATTTTAATAGTTTTACAACTTATGAGATTTTTATGTTTATGAGAAAATATACAACACAAAAATTCCATATCGCATGTCCAAACAAAACTTCAATTTCATCACATGATTCCATATCATGATACCATATCATGATTCCATATCATGATACCATATCACATGGCTAAACGGGCCCTAAATCAAGTTTTCTTCCCACTATGCCCAATCTCATTTTCCCCAAAGTGAAATCTGCCTAAGCATATTTCATCACACCCGTTACCTCTACTTCTCGCCATTACAACACACGAACCACCCTTACTATACATTACTCACCCCTTGAATACTTCATCCTTCCACTATATCTAACAAGTTCGCTTAACCCAAGAACTATCAAATATTAACAGTCATAACCTATATCCCCTAAGTTCAACATAAGAAAGTCAAACAACATTATAATCACATGCATACACCGAACATATACAATATCAATATCATTTACCAACAACGAACAGTTTCACAATTCACAATATCAAGTCACACAATTTTGCCACATCATTGGTCCTCTCATGGAACCCAAACCCAAACAGTTAGCATACCGGAACGTGGTACCCGATCCAATTACTTATGCCGAAACATGGCAATCGATCCCATAGTTATGCCGGAATGTGGCAACCGATCCAAGTTAGTTATGCTAGAACGTGGCAACGATCCCATAGTACACACCACAATCACACGTAATCCTCAATATCATACATTTAGGTCATGATTTCATGGAAATCATAATTCATCTATCTCATATACAACAAGTGTGATCAATAATGCATCATTCATATACATATAGGTATTATAATGAAGCAAGAACATCATACACCACACAATCATAGAGTCACAACCATCACCCATGGAATATTCATCAACGCGCCTCATGAAAACCCTAGTTCAGCCATTCTTAGCCCTAATTCATTGTCTAAGGCTTCCTTCTAGGATTTTAAATCATAAATCATTCGATGCACGAAGGTCTACGCATAAATCCTTCCATGGATTTACATATATTACATGGTGAGTACAGATTTAAACTACTCAATTCATAAAACCTAGCCTACCTGGGCGCCAACCAGTTGTATGAAGTTTTTAACCTCAATACCGGTTTTCCGGGCTTCGTAATGGTGAATTCGGCCAAGAATCTGCAAGTTATTGCCACCATCACGCTAGAATTCTCTTATTCTTCCTTCCCAAGCTTAGAGCAGATTTTCTGAGGTTTCTAGGTTGTTTTATGACTTATTTAGGTATTTTAGGAAGATGGAGAAAATAGGATTTCTCGTAATTTACATTTTGTCTCGCTTATCCCACTCTTGCGCCAACTTACCCCGCTCTGGCACCACCGCCCTAGCGGCATACGGCCTGCTGTAGCGGGATAGTGGTCCAGATTTTTTCCAAATTTTTGTTTCTCCTAAATAACGACGGTTCAGGTCATTACAATGGATACCAATTTACCCCTCATTCGTCCCCAAATGACTAATGCACGGATCATTACATACCCTACCTTGCAGTATTTTTAACTAACCACTCGGTCCATTACAAATTTATGGTGGGGGTGGTTTTCTTGTTTCTCAAGCCTGATTTACGATAGGCCCTATATTTTAAGAGACCGGTTAGGGATGTGATGCAATGTTTGAGAAAATAAATTTTGTGTCCCAAATTACACAGCCTGATCCCGCCAGGGCGGCGGTCCTCCCGCTGAGGCGGGACCGCTGTGGTGAGTTATCTCCCGCCATAGCGGGAGATCAAAAATAGAAAAGGGAAATGGGGAAAGATTTTCCTCATTCTCTCTTTTTCAAACTCAAACCACCCCCCAAAAACTCTCTCGACTTGCTCATTTCAGACGACAAATCAAAGGTAAATTTATCGGCTCTTACACTTTTTACTTCCTTACTTGATTAACCACGATTGCATGTTGCTATTGATTGATTAGAAACAATTTTTTGGATAGTTATTTAGGAAATGCACTAGGTTGCTTGATTTATATATTAAACGTAGCATGGTCACTTCCCTTACATCCCCAACGTTCCCACAACGTCCTGGGCATAAGGATTTTGCAAAAATACAGTTAAATTGGTACAAAAATAGGCCGGGGAAGTTGAAGGGTCTCTTGGTGTAAAACTCTAATTTAGGCCTCGTTTAGGAGTTATTTTGCTGAAACACTTACTTATTTATGTTCTAAGGTAGTTGAATCACTCTAATCTGCCGAAATCCTATTGAAAATGGGGGTCTTGGGACAAAAAGGCGCCATTGCCGCGCCAGGTGTTCATCCTGCTATGGCAGCCTTCACAATTCCGCCAAGGCGGGATTATGGCCTCTGTGGCGGGATACGCTAGGCAGTGGCCTCACCCCTTAACACCAAAATTTCTTTTTCTTAATTTGTTAGGCCTTACACCAACTATCTTATCACATTCTAACTTATATTCAACTTATTACAGGTTTTCTAAATGGCAGGACAAAACGACGAACACTTACCTTTCATCCGGTTTCTCGACGCCGCAAGTCCAGAAAGGCATCATGACCACCATAACACGGGGTTCTTTTGTGAGAGGGGTTTCGTGCAGCACATGTTAGAGGAGAAGGAACCTCCTTTCAATGCTCATTTAGTAGAATTTGGGTGGGTTCGCTGACTGAGGCTCCCCAGATGCACGTTCCACTTGGGTGAGGGAGTTCTACGTCATTCTGCCTACTGTGCGATGGGACGACTCTCACCCCGTCATCCTCATCAGGGGAGTTGACATTCCTCTGAAGCCACTACTATCAATGAGCCCCTAGAGGCACCAGAGGTCCCGAACCATGAATACGAGGCCAGGCTAAGGGAGATGGATCTGGAGTGGCTGGGAGACACTCTTGTTGAGCCTACGCGTCGGGATCGGGTTCACTGCTCTACTATTAAGGGTATTACTAGCTCGGATTGGTCACCCGATGCTAAGAGGTGGCTACATTTGGTGACTAGGAGGATCCGCCCGTCGAGCAACCGCACCGACGTGACCTTTCCCCAGGCCTTGGTGGTGGCGTGCGCCATACAAGGCATCCAGCTAAATGTAGGGGCATAGATTATTTTGGAATGGAAGATGTTCTATCAAGGTAACAAGAAAGCGTTCTTTCTCCCTGTTCTTATCACTTTATTATGCAAGTGAGCGGAAGTGCCACTGTTTGATGCTGACGAGGTACTTCATATGGATCCCCCCTTCACCCTCTTTTGGTTAGGACAAGTTCTACTTCTAGGAGCAAAAGGAGAAGGACGGGAAGGGCTAGCAACAGTAAGGCGGTTGTGGATTCGGACGACGATGACCCACTCTCAGGTGCACGGGTCGAAGAAGATATGGAGGCTGTCCAGAAGAGGATGGGGAGCACCTATGCCGACTTTACTCTAGTTCCACCCAGCACTGCCCTAGAGGTCGAGATGCTCCGTCTCCAGCTACGCCAGGAGAGGAGGAAGGGTGTGGAGAGGGATCGCCTGATTTTCCAGATGTGGAAGACTATTAAGGCCATCTTTACGTGTGTTGCCCCTGGCAAGGAGATTCCCTAACTCGATCGGAAGGACTACACACAGTTCCCTATGATGAATGAGGCCTGGGCTTGTGTGATACCCCAGAGGACCTTGACTCTGACGTGGACACCACCCAGTCTAAGGGCTCCTGACCTGATTATTATTCGCCTTTTTTGGCATGTAAATTTCAGACACTTTGTTTCTATCTTTCAATTCTCTTAAGTTTTTGTAGCACTAGGATGCTTGTTTTTGTTGTCTGATGCAGCCCAATATTTAAGTCTTAAGGTTTTATAATCTCTCTACTTCTGTTGCTGAACAATGATTGGGGTTGCAGGGATTTGTTCGGATCCCATTTAGGATCCTATCGGGTAGTTTAGAAAAAAAAAAGAGGCAGGATGAGGTTTTGCCTCGCCTCATCCCCCTCTTGCGAGGGAAATCCCGCTCTGGCGGTCCCTCCCTGGCGGAATTAATTCCGCCCCAGCGGTCAAAATGGGAACAGAACCTGACCAAGATTTTTCTGGGGTTCTTCTCTTTTCTAAATTCTACAAAGGTTCCTAGCTTTACCAAACATCTTTAGGATACTTCTCGGAGCTAGTAGAAATTCTTGACTATTCTAAGTCCAATCCCACAATACACGAACCAATTCGTTCTAATTAATTCCGCACCACATCCCTACACATTTCCATGATACACCTAGACATTCACACAATTATTATTTGGTTGTGATGCACTCTAGATTCTATTTTACGAATCACCTCATAAATTAGCTAGACCCTCGCACCATCTTAGTTTTGACTTTCTTTCCGCAATGAGTTTCACGACACTCAAGCATTTACAACTTGCATAACTTCAACCAATTAGCCAACACAGTGCACATATTCAAGGTTCAAGCACACATTATAGTACACATAGTTACCTCATCATACTCAAGCATTTCCAACTTCACATTCACAGTAAATTCAGAAAACAAGAAGTACACACTCACACATTTAAGTAGTGACTCAAGATAAGTCCAATTTTTTAATTAGTTACCACGCTCCATGGATGACCATTACTGATCATCCACGCATTTTACACCGCCCCTAGGGCCAGATACCAATTGGAACCTTCCCAGTTCCAATTTACCTTGCTTGTGTTCCTTTAGTCGTGATCACGACTTCTGGTTCACTTTGTTGAGATACCAATTGGAATCGGGAGATACCAATTGGACTCAACTCATACCACAAGCGACACTTCGCACGAAAGGAGAGAATGAGTGGAACAATTTCCTAGAATACTTCTTAGCTTCCTGAAGATTAGATGTGGACAACAACACACCAATCCGCAGGAGTAGTCCATATTTTGCTCTTGTACGGGGAGACCAGTAACCTAGGCTCTGATACCAATTTGTCATAACCCAACCCACCAGGTCGTGGGGGAACCTACATACTACTACCTAAGTAGGAGAACCCTCACATCCCAATAATTAAAACATGCGGAAAATTTACGAGAACAGGGATAAATGAAAAAAAAATGTGATTTATAAAATACTAACCTTAGACACTTTTTTTTTAGTTAAAACTTGTAACGTATTTTAACAACTCCCATGAATCTAGTCTAAACAGGTACAAGAGCTACTAAGAGTACATCTAGACAAGATAATTAAAGACACAACTCCCACCATGCGGAAGGAAGAATATAAGCTGCTGGAGAGTTTTTCGTCTTCCCCAAATGAAACGTCACCAATCCTGCATCCAGACTATATCAAATGACATAGCAAGAGTAGTATCAGTACAAAACACACGTACTGGTAAGCATTATCTGCCAACCCGACGCCCACCACATAGCATAAGAAACCAACTAATAGAAATATACAATAGACCACTCACTCTTCCACCTTTACCCTCTCTTGAAGTACATCCAATATACACTAGTATTCTAACCACTGGCATCATTCTCAATCAGCCTACCTACCAGGTACTTGATCATAGCCTACCTATTCTACCACATAGAGAAATTCGCAAACACAACCACCGACATTTCAGCCATCCGTTCACGTCATACCCTTACTTCCTCGTCATACTAACCAACCATGGTCACATAGTACATTAAATCAAGCTTTCTTCCCACTAAACCGAATCTCTTTTTCCCCAAAGTGAAATCTAACTAAGCATATTTCATCGCACCCGCTACCTCTACTTCTCGCCATTACAACACACGAACCATCCTTACTATCCAGTACTCGCACCTTGAACACTTCATCCTTCCACTATATCTAACAAGTTCGCTTAACCCAAGAACTATCAAATATTAACTATCATAACCTATATCCCCTAAGTTCAACATAAGGAAGTCAAAAAACATTATAATCACATGCATACACTGAACATATACAATATCAATATCATTTACGAACATCGAACAATTTCACAATTTTCAATATCAAGTCACATAATTTTGCCACATCATTGGTCCTCTCATGGAACCCAAACCCAAATAGTTAGCATATCGGAACGTGGTACCCGATCCAATAAGTTATGCCGAAACGTGGCAACCGATCCCATAGTTATGCTAGAACGTGGCAATCGATCTAAGTTAGTTATGCCGGAATGTGGCAACCGATCCAAGTTAGTTATACCGAAACGTGGCAATCGATCCCATAGTTCACACCACAATCACAATCACAAGTATATCCTCAAGATCATACATTTAGGTCATGATTTCATGGCAAGCATAATTCATCTATCTTATATACAACAAGTGTGATAAAAAAATGCATCATTCATATACATATAGGTATCATAATGAAGCAAGAACATCATACATCACACAATCATAGAGTCACAACCATCACCCTTGGATTATTCATCAACACGCCTCATGCAACCCTAATTCATCCATTATTAACCCTAATTCATCGTCTAAGCCTTCCTTCTAGGGTTTTAAATCATAAATCATTCGGTGCATGAAGGTTTACACATAAATCCAACCATTGATTTACATATATTACATGGTGAGTACATATTTAAACTACTCAATTCATAAAACCTAGCCTACCTGGGCGCCAAGCAGTTGTACAGAGTTTTTAACCTCAATACCAGTTTTCCAGGCTTCGTGATGGTGAATTCGGCTGAGAATCCACAAGATATTGCCACCTTCACGCTAGAATTCTCTTCTCCTTCCTTCCCAAGCTTAGAGAAACTTTTCTGAGGTTTCTAGGGTATTTTACGACTTATTTAGGTATTTTAGGAAGATGGAGAAAATAGGATTTCTCGTAATTTATGTTCTGTCTCGCTTATCCTGCTCTGGCACCGCCACCCTAGCGGCACATGGCCCTCTGTGGCGGGACAATGGTCCAGATTTTTCCCAAAAATATTTTCTCTCCTAAATAACGACGATTCAGGCCGTTACAAACAACTGCTAAAAGTATAACAAGAATATTTGAATGCTAAAATTAGAATATTACTTGTCAGAATAATAATATTTGTGTCTAAACTTTCATATACATAAACATTGTGCATTACAATAAATTTGTGTTAAACTTTGTTTAGTAAAGTTGATGTTACTGGCTAATCGAACTCTAGACGCTAATAGCTCTAGGTACTTCCCATCCTCTCAAATTGTTGCTTTCTCTTCAAGAACAAAAAAGAAGATGATATTAATTAATAAATTAAAATTATGCAAGAGCCTATAGAAATGGTGAGTAAGAATTCAAGAGTCATTTCTTGCCTTTTATAGTTATTTTTCAATTTGCATTCCTTGAACCTTTTCTTTCATTAGTCTATATTTAATTATTCAATGCAACTCTTTCTATTCTCCAAACTATTTATTGCTCCTAATAAATTAGTCTACACTTAATTATTCAATGCAACTCTTCCTATTCTCCAAACTATTTAGCAATGAATAGCGCACACTTAAATTTGATTAATGGGTAAATCATTAAGGGCTACATTTAAATTGGACTTTTGAATATCTATAGATTCACAAATCTCATGTAATTTTAAATACAATCACTACTATTTCAGTTAGATTAGGTATTTTATTTTAATTAAATATAAGAGAAAAATTGTAATCTAAATTTAAACACTCGTTTTATTTCTCTCCATTTTTATTCATGTGGATACATTCACCTAACACTAATATTCTACTTTGAACAGAAACCACACAAAACAACATATACAAAGATACATATTCCAAGCCATAATAAATGTCATTGTTTTTTATTATGGATACATTCACCTCAGTTCTCACCCCATGAATTTCCATAACATTTCATTAATTTGACTAGAAACATAAAAATTAACATTATCTTTTAGTTGGAATATGAATGCCAAAGAGTGCGCTCTCTTTTTTTGTGTGGATAATTTATATTTAGTTAGATTTTTCAAAGATTAAATATTTTTAAAATATGTGTGTATTGAGTAAGTGGAACATTGAAGGGAAAAAATCTACAAGAATTTGATATATAACCAAAGTACATGTTTGAGTTCTCTCTTTCATTTGATTTCATATAGTTTTTCTTGAAAAATTCTATTCGGGTCTATTACGAAAGCAAAAAAAGGATACATGTTTTTAAATTTAAAAAGAAAGAGAATATTGTGATATTCAAAATCATAAATGTTACAAGAGAAATGCACAAACATCGTTAGACCACAAATTAACATGTTGAATATAATAAAAAGCCAACTATTATTAAATAATAATAATAATAAAGTAGAAATAAAGCAATTCACGTTATATTAGAGCAGTAAAGCAATCTACTATAAAAGAAAAAAACAATTAACCATTACATTATTCGGAATCTCACAAATATAAGTTTTAAAATGGTAGGGAATTAGCAGAAAATATGGGAAAAAATAACTTGAGTGTTATAGTTGTCGTTGAGAAATGACGGAGAGATGAAGAGAAAACTGATAAAATGATGGAAGTGATTTAACACTTTGCCACTTTGGTGTCGACTTTTATAAAGTATTGTATAATATATGTAAATGCTATGCGTAAATGTTAATATAATTAAGCACTTCTTGACCACATTTTCTACTCTATAGAAAAATAACAGAGAATAGAAAAATGCTTGTAACACACTATTATCATTGCAACAACAAAAATAACGTTCAAGTGAAAATTGTAGACTAACTATAAAATAATAATGAATCTACTAGATAAAAACTTACCAAATATCTCCATCAACTCGTAGAATTAAATAGAAAGAGAACTATAATATCATCATCATCGTTGGTAATTACTCTAATTTAATTTGAACATGTGATACGGAATTCTCTGAAGATGGAAAAAGATTTAAAAACTACCACAATGTAGTTGGGAAGAACTCTGAGAACACTATATATAGTTAGATTAAAAGTTGAGTGGTCAAGTAGAGAACTGGAAAGGACACAAATAAATAGCAAATTAGATATAATTTGTACTTATAATGGTATATGTACTTCTAGTAACGGTTGGCAAAATGATACAAAGAGATCTAATTGAATTTGTGAAGAAAAATAAGGAGGGGAGGGGGATTTACCAGAGAAAGCCGTTTTTTATTTATTCAATGCTAAGCTCCCTTACCAGCTTTATTCGAGTATATCTTTTCTTCTTTGAGTCATTAAAGTTGCTTACTCTATCCAATTAAATTGAATCTCTTCCTTTCCTTATTTAAGATATAATTATTGTATAGTGAAAGATATAATTCAATTCCAAAATCTCCTCCCGTTCCCTTATTTAAGGCTCATAAATCATACTGTAATCATTTTGATAAGGAAAATCATTTCGAAAATTGAGATTTTATTGAAATAAGAATGAAAGTTAAAAAAGTCTGGAAAAAAGAAAAGAAAAACATATATAGATGTTGAGCTTTGGAGGTGTGAAATCACCATTTTCATTTCCCAACTATATAGTTATCTATAGATTTTCTAAACTAAATTTCGAGTAAAATTATAATTGCACGGTTAGTAATTTTTTAAAAATAAATAAATAAATAAAATGAAGTTGAAGCAAAGAGATCTAGAGCCGTTAATAAGTTTTAAATGATAATGATGAGATAAGTTTTTGGGTATAAATGAATTAATGATGTGCCACACTTCATTTATAATTTTTTAGTTTATAAAGAGTAAAAATACACTTACCCACTTTTATTATTATTATTATTATTATTATAATCATATAAAATTAATATGATCACTATTTAATGTTTAATTAATTAGATATAATAATAACAATATGATATGATATACTTAATATTTAACTAATTAGATGTTTTATAACTTTTTTCTTTAGTAGAAGAGTAAAATGGTAATTCAACTTTGAACTTTGAGTCTTCCACTTTTAATAATATATGATATATGATGATTAATAATATATGATAGTAAAATAAATAATAAATATAACATAATATATATATATATATATATACATATATAAAAAAATTAAGAATTAATCTAAGGAAGTGAAAAAGTCATTAACACTTTGATTAAACTTATACAATTTAATATTTAAATAGTTAAATGTTTTATAACATTTAAATTTATAGTAGGGGTAAAACTATAATTCAACTTTTAACTTTTTTTTGTTCCCACTTATAGAAATACTAGTTTTATGGCACGTGCGTTGCACGTACAGTATATGATGTTGTAAAATAGGATTAATATTACTAAATTAAAGCATTTTAGTAAATAATTATAATTGAACGAACATAAGACAAGTATTTTTTAAATTATTAATACATATTGTCATAGAGTTACTTGTATTTTGAGATCAAAATGACCAGATATCATTAAAATATTTCAAAATACATTCAAAGTTTAAATATGGGAGAAAGTGACATTTCTTTAATAATATTATTTCTTACTTCACTCAATTTTGTAAACAAATCTAACCAACAAAATAGAAAAAAAATATTCATTCAAAAAATGTCACCAATAGCCTTTCCTCTTGACGTTATGAACATAAATGATATACACCATTTAAGTACGAATTTTGTCTTAAATATTCATACTTGAAATTTAGTATGTGCATGATACTAATAAGGACTATCATAAGTATTTCAATATTTTATCTTTATATGTAACATATCTCTTACAAAATATTATTACTCCATTAATATTTGAGTATGACTAACATAGAGAGGTAATTTTACCAAAAAAGTGTACTTTATTGTTATCATGAATGATGGTTATATATACTTCAGTAGAATAGTTTAATTTTAATATATGAATAACATCACCTATGGTGAAAAATATTTCATTTCATTAAGTTTCTACCTTATCTTTGTGTAATTGTAGTCTTCTCCTTTTTTCTGCCGCATACATATCATATAGTTGTTGTCTAATTAAAGGATATCTAGTATCTTATAGAAGTTGTATCATGATATAAAATATTTAAATTTTACAATAATAAAAATTAATCGATGAATACAATGTAAAGTATTATTTATACAATACATAGCCAATGAAGAAGGAAGACGAAAAATATATGTGCATACTATATTCACTCTAGTGTTCCATTTGATTTTAAGCTCTTGCCACCAACACTTTACTTTCTCCATTCATTTTTACGTACATATCGATTAAAAATAATTATTATCATGGCTATGTTATCATATTATAAGTAAAAGAGAAAATCTATTTTTGAAATAGTGAATTTGACATCAAAACTAATAATTCAATAGACTACGTTGATACCCATTGTTTTAACAAAATTAGGAAGAAACTCCTTCGCTTGAGGGAAAAGAATAAAAAAAAAACAAAGAAAAATATCTTACTCAAATCATATGCCTTTTTTCAT
>JAJOOR010035505.1:0-13595 GCA_036250505.1 Solanum acaule | reverse complement strand
CCGAAAGGAAAGAGATGTATCAGAGAGGGGGATAGGGATGTATCAGTGTGAGGGAAGTGATGTATCCAAGATGAATTTTTGAAATCTTTTCAAATGAAGGAAATTTTAGAGATTATGATAAAATAAAATGTGTATTTAGGTAATTTTTCCTAATTAGAATACATTTTCATGCCTTTTTCCTACTTGGGTCTCAAATTCCTTTGTGTATTTTGTTCATGATTAGGAGGCGGCTATTGGTATACTATAGGTCTAGGTTTTAAATTGTAAAAATTTTGCTCCATTTTTTTATTTTTTTTATAAAAAAAAATTACACTCTTGTTATTTTGTTTTAAAAAAAAAAAAAAAAAAACTTTACAAACTTCTTTACAATTTCTAAAAAAAATAATTGTAAAGTTAAAATGAGAATTTTTTTAATTAATTCTCTTTTGATTTTATAAATTGACAAAAAAGTTAAGATAACTATATTTATAATGTGATCAACTAATATTGAATGAATGACCAGCATGAGTTGTGGTGTCGTTCTGAGACTGGTCCATCCTTAATCAGTGGTCTCGAGTTTATGTCCGGATATGGAGAAAGTCTTGTTAGAAATACTACAGTCAATGAACATTGTAGTGCATAATTCAGATTTAGTCCCAAATTTTCCATTCTTATCATCAACTCTAGTTGCAGTTGAAGTATTGCAGGCCAATAATGGATATGTTCTAATGTGCCGACGGGACCATTAGAGACTAGCCATAACTAAATTAGAGTAATATATTGTAAACAAATATATATATATATATATAAAATATTGTTGAGTCTAAATAATTAAAAATTTAAAATTATAGGTACAAAGTTATTTTTTGTCTATTCAAACCACTTAATTAGAGAGACGTTACCAATTTTAGGAAGGAAAATAAATAAAAGATTCAAACTTTTAGGGTGTGTTTGGTACGAAGGAAAATGTTTTCCTGAAAATTGGAAAATATTTTCCTTCATATCAAACACACCCTAATTAGCCTCACTTAGAGAGGTGCACTCAATCATCATCGCACAACATTATATGATACTTCAAGAGTGGGTTCACACATTTATGTTTAAATATTTTTATAAAAAATATACTACTACTATATATGATTTGAGGAAGGAAACATAGATTCACATGAACCCGATGACCCCCTCTTGAATACGTCTCTTGATATTCACCCTTCAATATAGATAATAGGCGAACAACCACAAATGAATATTAATGGCCCAACGAGACCGCACATGCATGAGATTATCCCATGACTAAAACATGCGACTAACAAACTTTAGTTGTCGACATAATTCATTTAGATATTTAAATTTAAATATGTACCTATTGAATATTCATCTTTAATCAAAGATCTCGAGTTTATATATGTCGACATAATTCATTTAGACATTTAGATTTTCGGATACATCACTGGACTTTCTGATACATCAATAAACATCTAGATTCATAGGAGAGAGGTGTATTAGAGAGGGGATAAGGCATCTAGATACATAGGGGAGAGATGTATCTGAGAGGGGATAGGACATCCAAATACATATGGGAGCGATGTATCCGAGAGGGAGGGATGTATCCGAGAGGAAAGGTATGTATCAGAGAGGGGGATAGGGATGTATTAGCGAGAGGGAAGTGATGTATCCAAGATGGATTTTTGAAATCTTTTCAAATGGAGAAAATTTTAGAAATTATGATAAAATAAGATGTATATTTAGGTAATTTTTCCTAATTAGAAAACATTATCATGCCTTTTTCGTACTTGGGTCTCGAATTCCTTTGTGTATTTTGTTTATGATTAGGAGGCGGCTATTGGTATACTATAGGTCTAGGTTTTAAATTTAAAAATATTTGCTCCATTTGTTTTTTAAAAAAAATAATTTACACTCTTGTTATTTTGTATTTTTTTTAAGAAAAAAAAAATTTTACAAACTTGTTTACAATTTCTAAACAAAATAATTGTAAAGTTAAAATGAGAATTTTTTTAATTAATTCTCTTTTGATTTTATAAATTGACAAAAAAGTTAAGATAACTATATTTATAATGTGATCAGTTAAAACTAACAACTTATTTATGGAAAATAGCTATAGTTTAAAGATACTACATAAAAAAAATATATGTTATTTCTTATAGCAATCCTTTCCCTCTCTCCATTGCCTTTCCTCCATCTCTCTTGCCCTCTCCCCTCTCTCGCCCCTCTCTCTTGCGCTCCTCTCTCTCTCTCACCATTAAAAGATCTTAAAAGTTAAAAAAAATCTCAAAACAAAAAAAAATTTACATCATCTAAAATAAAAATTAAACAAAATTTTATTCACCTTCTACCCCAAAATATAGAAAAATAAATTTCCGGTCTAAAAAATTTTCACCATTAAAAGATCTTAAAACTTAAAAAAATCTCAAAAAACAAAATAAAATTTACATCAACTAAATTTTTTTAAAAAAAAAAAAAAATTTGATTCACCTACTACCCCAAAAATATAGAAAAATAAATTTCCGGTCTAAAAAATAAGCAGCAACAAATTAAAGAAATGTTACGATTTTTAAAGATTAATATTGGATTTAAGGTTCCACAAAATACACCTATATTAAGTAAATGTATCTATATATCTAATCATTAAAAAGTTAATTTTATATATATATATATATATATATATATATATATATATACGATCGTTATAGACGAAGATATAAACATTGAGTATTACTGTTTCTTAGATCCTGTTTGGCATAAGTATTAAAAATTTCTTATTTTAGAAGCATTTCTTAAGTAGCTTTTCAGAAAAGTGTTTTCGAAAAAAAAAATTGTGTTTGACTAATTCATTTAAAATATGTTTCTGATAAGCAGATTGTGTTTGACGAATCTTTCATAAAAAGTGTTTTTGAGAAACAAATTACAACAAAGACAAGTATCAATGCACTTTTAATAATAAGATTATATTATAAAGAGAAGTTATTTTAAATTTCTATTATAAAGATTTTAATTAATTTTTTATTGATTAAATATTAACAAATTTTCAATCAATATTGTATTTAAATATATAAAAACAAATTAATTAAATATTGATATAATATTAACATGATGCTTTAAATATAATTAAAATATCAAGAAAAATAAATTTAATAATTAGTTTACAAATTACATAACTACATAGGAAAAATTCACTACAAAAATAAATAATATCGTATTTTTATTCCTAATCTTGCAAAAGTATTGTTTTTACCTTTTTTCTAATCCTACAAAAAATACATAAAATTTAAAATGTAATATGTAACCACAAAATAAAAAAAAATTACATAAAAATAAAAAATATTTTTTTAAAATGAAACTTAGCAAAACTTATGAGATGTGTCAATTGATTAATAAGAGATATAAATGTAAATATGTATATATGACAGAGATATTTTAATCTGGAAAAAGATAATTTTTGGTTTCTGCTTTGTTTTTTTTAAGAAGTATGAATTTATAACTTTTTCACAACAAAAAATTGTTTTTGCTTCCGTTTAAAAGAAGTCGTAATGATTTGTCAAACATCTTAATTTTTCGTTTTTCTTTTTTCAAAATAAGTACTTTGATCTCATAACAACAATGCAGCTCTTAACCATGGTTATAATTAAACGGGTTGAGTTATCTATAGAAAAGTGATATGTATGGAACAAACAAAATTCAAATTAAACCTATTAATTAGCGATAGAGACATAATGATTTTTAATATGTACACTATGAATCACACGTACTTAATGGTCCCGTAAATCTTAATGGAATTTTCGATAAAAGCCACCTGGCCGCTTTGAGATTTAATGATATATTTTGGTTGCATTTGATATTCTCTCTAAGCACCTTATCTCTATTCCCACTTTCTATAGTTTTCATCTTCACCACCCTACACTTTTACTAATATTGATATGTCTTTTAATATTATTTATTTAAATTATATAAAAATACTTTTAAAATAATATTTTTTATTTATCTACTGAACACATAAAAAACTTTTTTTTCTTGAAAAACATCTTTCAAAAGAATATTTTCTTTCATACCGAATATACCCTGAATAACCACAAATGTTAATGTTAACATTTTGGTTTTTGAGTTCAAATGTTGGGAAGAAAAACAAAATAGAGAGAGGTGGGGTGTAACGACCTGATTTCCATCGTCGTTAGGGAAAAGCCAATGGGGAAAGAATTGGACCAGAAAAACTTTTTAGTAGTAATTTGGAATTTCCTAACCTAATCCCGATTTGGATGAAATCAGAGTCAGGCGAGTCTAGGGAAATCTGGTAGTGAATAATAAGTGTAATAATGAAATTTATTGCGTGAGTGGATAACTAAGACGTTAGGAACCCGTACGACTTTATGGAATTGAATTCAAGCGAGTAGAACTCCCGAAATTGATCTTAGCATGAACGGGTGTTTTCTGAGTGTCGTGGGATGAAGGTGTGTTGTGAAATAAGGGTTTGGAGCTCTTAGTTCGACATTCTGTTTCCGTGAAAGCCACTGTGGCAGGATTATTCCCGCTAGGGCAGGCTGGAGGGTGCCATAGCGGGACAGTCATGATTTAAGTTGGAAATAAACCCCAAAATTGTTTTATTCTGCAAGTTTTGACTTTGAGAGCTAGGAGACGACCCCAAGTGCTTTCTTAATAGTTTCCACCATTCTTGAGGCTAAAGGTAAGGTTTTTACTCCCCGAATCCATGTTTCGATTCATAGAATGTAAATTCATGGGTAATTATCGATGGGGGAGGGTTTTGATCGAGGTATGGTGGAAAAAGCCCTAATCTGGGTATGGGGATCAAGGGTTTGACCTAGGGTTGATGTTATTGGGTTTATTATAATTCGGATAATTAGACCTTTGATTGTTGAGCCTTGCATTTATTAATTACTTGTAGACCTAGAACAAGCGGAAAGAATCCGAAAAGGGAAGATTCAAGTTCCTAGGGGATTCAAGCTTGGATTCGAGGTAGGTGATGATTGTGATTTCATGTTGGTGTGACAAATGTTTGTAATTGCTAATTATAATGCATGTATGTATGTGAATGCTGCATTATTAATCACCTTAACCGTAAATGAGGATAATTGAATAATTATATGTCATGAATCACCTCTTGTTGTATGATTGTGAGAATATACATTGTGATTGTGGTTTGTTGAATGGATCGGGTGTTACGTTTCGACACACTAACTTGGATTAGTTGCCACATTTCGGCAAAAATATGGGATTGGTTGCCAAGTTCCGGCATAAATATGGGATCGATTTCCACGTTCTGGCATAAACATTGGATCGGGTACCACGAACCGGTACACTTACAGTTTGAATTTGGGTTCTATGAGAGGACCATTGAATTAGGTTCCGTGAGAGGACCATTGAATTGTGTTGTGTATATACTTGTGACGATTACGTTCATATCTAATTATGCTTGATACTAGAAGATTGTATGTTGCTCTAAAATGATAACCAATGTGTATTGTTGAGAATATGGAATGCTACATTGATCCTGAAAAGATGACTAATATTGTATATGTTTGGTATATTCCTGTTTTATAATGTTGTGGTTACTTGCATGTGTTTCATTTATTAGGATAGCCGATTGATCCTACCAGTACACTGTGGTTGTGTACTGATACTGCACTTGCTTGTTCTTTGTTGAGTACAGGGCATCTTCAGGCGGCTATTGATAAACCTCAGCTAGGTCACTATTGAGCGTGACCGGATTCAAGGGTGAGCCCGTTCTTTCAAGCTGACATGGATCTTTCTTGTTTAAGTCCACTCTCTTCGGACTCAGACTATTTGTTAAAGGTGTTTGTTTAGTTTCGGGGTTGTACCCCTTGTTCTTAGACTTGTCGTTCGTAGAGTTTCAGTATAATGACTCTCAGGTTCTAAGGGTTGAATTTTCGCATTAGTTTGGTTAGTTAATTGTTTACACCTTTGGAGTTTATGGGGACTCTATTTTTATTTTCATTTAAACATGCTTCTGTATCTTTAAATGTCTTAGTTATTAGTTAAGTTGTTAGTTGGGTTGTAGTAATGGTTCTCCCACCGGAGGGTTAGTGTGGGTGCCAATCACAACGGTCTGGGTCGTGACAAAGTTGGTATCAAAGCCCTAGGTTCATTGATCTCATTGTACCAAAATGAGTCTAGTAGAGTCTTGCGGAACGGTACGAAGACGTCCGTACTTTTCTTCGAAAGGCTATAGGATTTTAGAAAAAACTCACTTCTTTCTACTTCTTCCTGCTATGACTTGAATCCAATTAGTATTTTGGTGATACAAATTGATATATTTCCTACTTCACTCTATGGTCCGAATTAGGGCAAAAACAGTGGTAACACCATCACTGGTAAGAGAGAGTGTGTATAGACTACCGACAGTTGAATAGGGTCATCATTCGAAACAAGTATCCACTACCTTGGATAAACGATCTTTTGACCAGTTGCAGGGTGCATTAGTTTACATTTTGCTCTTGTAATGAGAGACCGGTAATGTTCATTTATGGAACAAGCTAATTTAGAAATCGGTCTTGTCTGTGAATTGTAACTTGAAAACTGTGAATGCGTGTTCCTTGTTGCCTGAATTAACTGTAAATGTGGAAGTTGTATTTGCTTGGATGTGATGATATGATCATGTGCACAATAAGTGTGGGTCTGAATTTTGATATGTGCAATATGCTGGCTAAATTGATTGAAACTATACAAGTTGTAACTGCTAAGTATCGTGAAACTTGTTGTGAAAAGAAGGTCAAGACTAAGTTCGATGCAAGGGTCTAGATAATATACCAGGTGATTCGTAAGAAAGATTCGGACGTGTCTTGCGCTTGAGTAATAACCGTGTGAGTGTCTGCGTGTATCTTGGGGATGTGTGGGTTATGGTGTTGAATTAATGAGAATGAGTTGGATTATGTATCGTTGGATTGACTTGGGGTAGACAATGATTATCTTAGTTCAAAGGATTATCCTATATTTCTCAGTAAAGATGAAAACCGTTGGAAAATTTAGAAAAAGGAAAAACCCCAGAAAAATTTATTGCCTGGGTACTATTTCCGTCTGAGCCGCTGGGGCGGGATTTTTCCGCCAGTGCGAGACCACTAGAGTAGAAATTCCCCGCCAGAGCGGGACAGGGCAAGACAGAACCTCAGCGTTATCTCATTTGTTTTTCCCAAATCTCCTTATAGAACTCGAATTGAATCTGAACTAACCCCTACAATACAATCAATGTTCAGCAATCGAGGATAGACTATAAAACCTTGTAATAAAATGAATGCTGTCAAAAACAGTAGAAAAACTTACATCCATGTGATTACAAAAACAAAAGGGGTGTGCGAAATTTTCTAAGTGTGAATTTTCGTTGACTTCAGTTGCCTTTTTGGGGCATGTAGTTCAAGGGAAGGGGTAATGGTAGATCCACAAGAGATTGAAGCAATCAGGAATTGGGTCCGATTTAGTTCTATGACTGAAATTAAGAGTTTCATGGCGCTCACTAGCTACTATCGTCACTTGTGAAGGGATTAAGGTCAGATTTGCAGATTCAAGTTTATAGGTGACAACATTCAAGAAGTTTTTATAAGGGGCGGTTAGATAATGAACACCATTACTTTGGAAAATACATTTATTATTGTTGTCATAACATGTATGGGTTGTTTAACGAATGATAAAATTAAGTTATGTCATTTGAGGTTCAAAGTTCTACTACGATTTCATGGATTGTTTGTATATCAAGAAGAGGTAAGGATACGACTGCTTCAATAACAACGAGGTTTACTTGGTTAAGTTATTATGTGTGTTACAATTGTGGAGAACCTGGCCATATGAGGAGGAAATCAGCGAGGCCGTGGAGGCCGGGGAAATGGTAATGTGGGTAGAGGAGTAGTGCATCTAGGTAAGGAGGTTGCCCGTCAAGATGACAGGGCTCAATTTTTTATGCCTTTCCGGGCAAGATCGAGGTTAAGGCGTCAGATGCAGTGATCACATATACTATTCTTATCTGTGACCGGATAGCTATTGTTTGTTTGAATTCGAATTGTACTTGTTCTTATGTGTCAGTTCAGTTTGCCTTGTGATTTTATGCGGTTTGTCAGTACTTGATGCCTCCATCTATGTTTCTACCTAAGTTGAAGATTCAGTCATAGTCACCCATGTATATTGTGTTGTCCTGTTGTGTTTATAGATTTTCAGATTTGGGTTGATTTGGTTATGCTGGATATGACTGACTGAATATAATCTTAGAAATGACTTGGTTGTCCCCCTATTATGTTGTGCTTAATGGTAATGCTAAGTCGATAACTCTAGAGATCCCGGGTAGGGAAAGGTTAGAGTGGGAAGGGGGTACAAGCCTAAGTCAGGTAAGGTTATATCTATCGTGCGGGGTAGGAAACTGGTGGGGCGGAATTGTTTGGCGTGATTAGCTCATATTCGGGATGTTGAGGTCAAATCCCCCTCTATTAAGTTTATTCATGTGGTGTCAGAATTGAGAGAGCTTAAAGCTCAAATCCAGGAGCTTCTTGATTAAGGTTTCATAGTGCTTCCTCGTGGGGTGTTCCTGTAAAGTTTGTTAAGATGAAAGATGGTAGTATGAGACCAGTTGATTTTATCTTAAGCCATAAAGGGGTGGATTAATACCGGGATGATAAGTTTATGGATAAAGAAAGTCCCATTGAGTATACTAGGGTGAAGGCAATTGAAGTATTTTAATAACAAAGTGCGCATAAAAATTGGGTTAGTCCTTTAAATTTGATGGGTATACCTGAGTTTGAGGTGTGTGTAGATGAAAAGTTTGACTTTGTGGTAATAGTGAAGGCTGACTGAGCATAAGGGTAACAAGAATTGTGATGGAATGCAACTATATAATAATATTGGTTGGCAACTATTGAAAAAGACTTGAGAAAGGAGTGTACAGACATTAGCTTGACTGTGACTATAAGGGCTTGGTTCTTGTTTTTGAGCTTAGTAATGAGTATGATTGAAATTTTAGCGAAATATATTGTAAGATCGATGGAAATGCGATAAATAATAAACAGAGATCCATGAATTCATAAAAAACTTCAAGGCACAAGTTAATGTTGATATAGAAAGGGATTGTGTTATACGGTGGAAATTATAATTCGGATTTTTCATTGTAAGTCTACATTCGTGGTGATGTATTTTGTCAAGGTATGAATTGGCAAGGTGAGAAATGATTAATTGTATCCTGCATTGAGCATTTGGAAGGACTTACACCTGGGTTGAGTCGTAAGTTTACTACTATTGATTGTTAAGTACCTAAGAAAGGTTTCATTTTTAAAAATGTTGGTTTATAATAAGGTAAATGGTCGGAGTGTTTATGATGGTTGTTATTATTAATTGTGAGTATAATTCACTAGCAATGCTCTAGTGTGTTTTCACTTTTGTGGGTGGATCCCTAGTGGTGCATCGGGGGTACTAAATCCAGCGATGTTCTCTTGGTTGAGTGGGAAGATTGGGAAGATTTGGTTATTTGAAATGACATAATTGGTATTATCTTGGAGTTGTTAAAGTATTTTAGTGGTTCGACATGTACCACTTGCTTATGAGAATTCATAGAAGAGGTACCCAGTGTGATTGTGGTTGTCCGACAATCTTAATATTCGTCTAGTCGTCGATGTCATGTATTGATTGTGTGTGGACGAATACGGGGATCATTAGGTCCAATTCTACTGTTCTTAAGGGTAATCTACAATCATAATTGCTAAATCTAGCATTCGATATTATGGTTAGAGGGTTGTATGCTTGGACATATCCCTCGATGAGTATCTGATGTCTAAAGATCAAATTTTGTAACTTAAGCTCATGGAAATTTTTATTATGAGAAGGAGATGGTTATAAGAACTATGATTGGTTGAGTATTATGAGTGTCTGTTGGTTGGTTCAGGTCCACCTCTAATTATAACGAGTATTGATTTAGAATTTTATCATGCTTATGTAAGAAATGATTAGTCCTAATGATTGTGTCAAGGTCATTGATAACATGTGACAGACGTGAGTACGATTAACTTTGGTGGTTATTGAGAATAGCTTTTGTCGTAGTTAAGTTTACATACAACAATAATTATCACTCGAGTATTGTGATGACTTCATTGAGGCATTGTATGGGAGGATGTGTAGATCACCCATAGGGTGGTTTAGGGCTGAATATGTAAAACCTTTGGGAGTTGATTTGGTGAAGGATGCTCAGGACAAGGTGAGAAGTATCCAAGCTAAGCTTCTAGCAGCCAAGAGTCGAAAGAAAAACTATGCTGGACAAGTATCCCCAGTGATTCAACGATTCAGATACTACTCTACTCTTACTTTAACCAGTCTTTCCTAGTTGATCACTCGAGGACGAGTGATAGATAAATTGGTATCTATTGTAACAACTGATTTCCGTCGTTAGGGAAAAGTCAATGGGGACAGAATTGGACAAAAAAAACTTTTGAGTAGTAATTTGAAATTTTCTAGCCTAGTCCAGATTTGGATGAAATCGGAGTCAGGTGAATCTAGGAAAATCTGGTAGTAAATGGGAAGTGTAATAGTGAAATTGATTGCGTGAGTAGATATCTAAGATGTTAAGGAACCTGTACGACTTTACGAAATTGAATTCGGGCGAGTAGAACACCCGGAATTGATCTTAGCGTGAACGGGTGTTTTCTGAGTGTCGTGGGATGAAGGTGTGTTGTGAAATAAGGGTTTGGAGCTCTTAATTCGACATTCTGTTTCCGTGCAAGCCGCTGTGGTGGGATTATTCCCGCCAGGGCAGACCGTTGTGGCAGTTTGGGGGCCGCCATAGCAGGACAGTTGGGATTTAAGTCGGAAATATACCCCGAAATTGTTTTATTCTGCAAGTTTCGACTTTGAGAGCTTGGAGAAGACCCCAGGTGCTTTCTTGACAGTTTTCCACCATTCTTGAGGCTAAAGGTAAAGTTTTTACTCCCCAAATCCATGTTTCGATCCGTATAATGTAAATTCATGGGTAATTATCGATGGGTGAGGGTGTTGATCAGGAAATTATGGTAGAAAAAGCTTTAATCTGGGTATGGGGATCAAGGGTTTGACCTAAGGTTGATGTTATTGGGTTTGTTATAATTTGGATAATTAGACCTTTGATTATTGATCCTTGCGTATATTAATTGTGTATAGACCTAAAACAAGCGGAAAGAATCTGGAAAGGGAAGATTCAAGTGCCTAAGGGATTCAAGCTTGGATTCGAGGTAGGTGATGGTTGTGATTTCATGTTGGTGATATATGTTTGTAATTGTTGATTATAATGCATGTATGTATGTGAATGCTGCATTATTGATCGTTATAATCGTAAATGAGGATAATTGAATAATTATATGACATGAATCAGTACCTCTTGTTGTATGATTGTGAGAATATACATTGTGATTGTGACTGTGATTGTGGTTTGTTGAATGAATCGGGGGTTACGTTCCAGCACACTAACTTGGATCGGTTGCCATATTTCGGCATAAATATGAGATCGGTTGCCACGTTCCGGCATAAATATAGGATCGGTTGCCACGTTCCGACATAAATATATGATCGGTTGCCACGTTCTAGCATAAACATTGGATCGGATACCACGAACCGGTACACTAACAGTTTGGGTTTGGGTTCCATGAGAGGACCATTGAATTATGTTGTGTATATACCTGTGACGATTACATTTATATCTAATGATGATTGATATTGGAATACTGTATGTTGTTCTAAAATGATAACCAATGTGTATTGTTGAGAACGTGGAATGCTACATTGATCCTGAAAAGATGACTAATATTGTATATGTTTGGTATATGCCTATTTTATAATGTTGTGGTTACTTACATATGTTTCACTTATTGGGATAGCCGTGTGATCCTACCAGTACATTGTGATTGTGTACTGATACTGCACTTGCTTGTTCTTTGTTGAGTACAGGGCATCTTCAGGCGGCTATTGATAGACCTCAGCTAGGTGACTATTGAGAGTGATCGGATTCAAGGGTGAGCCAGTTATTTTAGGCTGCCATGGATCTTTCTTGTTTAAGTCCACTCTCTTTGGACTCAAACTATTTGTTAAAGGTGTTTATTTAGTTTCGGGGTTGTATCCCTTGTTCTTAGACTTGTCGTTCATAGAGTTTTGGTACAATGACTTTCAGGTTCTAGGGGTTGAATTTTCGCATTAGTTTGGTTAGTTAATTGTTTAAACCTTTGGAGTTTATGGGGACTCCATTTTTATTGTCATTTAAACCTACTTCAGTATCTTTAAATGCCTTAGTTTTTAGTTAGGTTGTTAGTTGTGTTGTAGTAATGGTTCTCCCACTAGAGGGTTAGTGTGGGTGCCCATCACGACGGTGTGAGTCGTGACATTGGGATGATTTTTTTGTGAAAAAAGTTTAATGGGTGTGTTGGATTTGATTTATTTTGCGAAAAAATCAAATGGGTCAAAGTAAATCATTAAAACTTTAAGGGGTAGTTTGGTGTGAAGGATAACATCAAATAGTTTTGGGATTAAATTATACCGTCACTTAATTTGTTATTTGGTTGGTAAGTTTGAAATAATTTATCCCAAAATTAATAATTAGTACCGGGGATAAGTTATCACTCTCCTTGGGTGGTATAGTAATCCAGGGATATCTTATCCCGGTATAAAAAAATTCACATTTATTAAGGGTATTTTTGTAAACAAAGAAATTGCTTTTAAAATTTATTACTTTGAATACAACAAATCAAACACTCCATAAAATATAATCTTAGCATAACTTATCTATCATAATTTATCCTATCATAACATGAATTCAAACCAAAAGACTCGTAAAGTGGTAGAAGAGATCACTTATCCAAGATACCATCGAATTTACTGGACCATTTAGGCCTTGTTTGAATTGGTTTATTTAATGTGTTTTTTAAGTTAAAATATCTTTTAAACATTTTTAAAGTATTTGGAAAAATTTAAAAAGTACTTATAATCACTTATTTTTAATCTAAAAAAATAAAAATAGGCCAGAAGTCATCATAAGTTCGAATTTTTACTTGTGACTTTTGGCTTATAAGTCAAAAGCAATAAGTCAGTCCAAAAATACTCTAAGTACTAAACTGATGTGACACCCATCTTAAAATAGGAAGTCTCACACATTGATAAAACACACGAGAGATGTTGGGTATATAAGTAAGATTGTTTTTACCAACTAGCTGGTGACACGTTTTAAAGTTGTGCGGGTCTAGGCCTAAAGCGGACAATATCACTAGCGGGATAGGCTGTTACAAATGGTATCAGAGCTACTCTTGTGTCAGCCTTGTCGGTGTGAGCCAGAGTTTAATAATTTTAGGAAAATCTAGGTAAGGTGGAACAAACTTTAGTGCTGAGTCTAGGCAAATCCCACGTACTACCCTAGAAAATTTTCGAGCTAAGACTTGAACCATCCTTCGTAGTGAGTAAGTTTTTACCAAGGAATTTAAAAAATTTCTAAGTGTTAAGGTCACTAGATATAGCACCTTGAGTTCCAAAAAGAATTAAAGAGAATTCATTCAAGTCATTCCTAGGTTCCTTTAAGTTTTGGGTCAACTTCAAACGACCATAACTTTTAGCAAATGATGAGTTAGGTGGCCTATAAGATATCAAAT
>JAJOOR010035504.1:0-10461 GCA_036250505.1 Solanum acaule | reverse complement strand
AAAAACAATTTTTTTAATTTTTTTTTACAGGGGTGGCCCGGGTGGGGGAGGGGTAGGGGGTGACGTAGAAATGATTTTTTTTAAATTTGAAATATTAGCCTGAGTGAGGGTGGCCGTGCGCGGTGCGGGGGGGGGGGGGGGAAGTGGGTGGCGTAATAATTTGTTATTTTTTTGAAATTTTAAAAATTTGAAACATTTTCCAAAAACAATTTTTTTATGGGGTAGGGGTGGTAGGGTTGGATGAGGTAAAACTAATCTCTTTTTTTTGTTTGGAGGAGGGGGGCTGGGGCTGGTTTGGGGGTAGGGGTAAAAAGAATATTTGCAATTTAAACAATAAGAAAATTTATAATTTTAATTTTTTTTAGATGGCAAGGGTTGGGTACGGATACGGTGTAGGGTAAGAAAAAAATATTGTAATTTATGGATGAAGTAGTGTTTTGAAAAATGTTTTCCTTAATTTTTTAAGGGAAGTCATTTTCCTTAAATTTGAAGAAAACAAGTTGATTTGGAAAATATTTTATTTATTTATTTTTAAAAGCGCATATATATATATATATATGCTTTTAGTGTGTGTGTGTGGGCGGGGGGGAGGGGGGGGGGTATATAGTGTAATTATTTAGTGGGGTATGAATGCAAAGGGGTATATATTTGTAATTATTTTGCTTTTATGGGGTATTTGCTTAGTTTCCCCTATTAATTAACCTTATTTTTTCATTTCAAACATCATTTGGGTAGATTATTCGATTCCTACTTTATATGGTGCCCTTTTTTTTTTTTTGAGGGATTGTTGATCGCTAGATAAGAAATAAATTATTTATGTACTAATTTTTCGTGTAACTTATATTATATTTAGTTAGATAGAAAATAAGTTATTTATGTATGAAATTAATAAGTTATTTGGTTGACAATTTAGAAACTGACATAACTAATATATATAAATATATATAAGTTGTTAAATTTTTTATAAGGGAACCTCATTGTGCTTGGTTCGTGTAAGCTCAATGCTTATGGTTTCACCCAACATTATTAATTTTCTTGCTATATCTAAAATGGGACCGCAAAGACAATAGCCACCACTGAAACTTCTTCCTTATTCTTTATAGAAGAATTCCTTACATTCAAATAAGATTTTTCTCCTCTCTCTTGAAAGCTTAATTGAGATAAATCAGTTCCCGAACATCTACTATTATACCCATAATGATCGGCCATGCTATTACTTTACCATCCATAATAAAAAAAAAAACATTTGTGTATTCATATAAGGGATAGTATGGTAGGCCATAAATTGAGAGAATTTGCACCTCTATTAAATTTTAGAGGACACGCAAAAGGTGATAATAAATCTCGTCGTTAATATTAATAAAAAAATATATTATTATATGCAGGTGGAATAAGTAAAACATATATAACTAGATAATACATGAATAATTAATTCCTACATAACTAATATTGACAAAAATAATAAAGAAATTCACTCATAATTAATTCGTAATTTATTAATAACGGCATAATTCTGACAAACTATCAAACAATTATATAAATCAGGTGTTATACCTAACTAGGACTGTCAAAATGAGTCATTTATATGGCTACCTACTCATATTTATCCATTTTAAATGGTTTGGGTACCTTATTTAAAATGAGTAAAAAATGAATATGTAATGACTCGGTCGGTCTTTTTTTTTTGTGGAAATTATCATTTTGCCCTCCCGATAGTGGCCCCTAGTTTTCCATGATTGAGTTTGAAAAGTTGGTTTTAAACATTGAGTTAAAAGTTGGGATTTTTTTCTGTTTTGAGTTTGAAAGGATAAGTTGTTAAGAAAGTGGTTTTCGATGTCTTTTGGAGTTTCGAGTGTTGGAATAGAATTTCGTCAATTCCATCAGTGGGATATGTAAAATCTAATCTGTGAGAGTCGTCGGTTTTGATTTTCAAGTCTTTTAATTTTGAGGATTTGAGGTTCTAAGTTGTGAAATTGTGGAATTTTAGCCTTTGGATTGACTTTGGTCAACATTCGGGGTTCGGATGCTCAGATCGAAATTCTGAAAATTCTGTTAGATTCGGGGGATGATTTTAGGCATAGTAGAGGTCTTAGTTGATTTTTGAGATGTCCCAAGTTTATATTGGCCTTTTTAGGCATGACTTAGTTTCTTGTGGTTTTCACGAATTTTCGGTTAAGGAGACCTATGTGTCACGATCCATACCGTCGTGATTGGCAGCCATACTAGCCCTCTGGTGGGAAAACCATTAATACTAATTAGCTAACCAACTCAATCAAAACACTAAAGCATTTAAGGTTACGGAAGCAAGTTAAATGCTAAGGAAAGAAATATAGAGTTTCCATAAACTCCAAACAGTAGCCTAATAACTAAACAAATGCGGAATAACACCTAGAACCTGAAAGTTAACGTACCAAAACTCTAACAAGATCCATAAGTCTAAACAAGAAGGGTAACAACCCCAAACTAAAGTACTAACAACTAACTAGAAATCTAAGTCTGAAATGTGGACATAGCCAGAAAGAGAACTCGTGGCTGCCCGGAAGAACTGGCTCACCCTTGAATTCGAACTACGATCGCTAATCTTCTAAATGAGGTCTGTCAATAGCCGCTTGAAGATGCCCTGTACTCAATAAAGAAAAAGCAAGTGCAGTATTAGTACACAATCACAATGTACTGGTAGGATCACACGGCTATCCCACTAAGTGCAACATACATAAGTAAATACAACATTATAAACATGCAAATACCGAACATGTACAATATCGATTATCACATTCTCAACAATATACATTTACAACAAGTCATTGGTCCTCTTATGGAACCCAAACTCAAATAGTTAGTGTACCGGTACGTGGTACCCGATCCAATGTTTATGCCGGAACGTGGCAATCGATCCCATATTTATGCCGAAACGTGGCAACCGATCTCAGTTAGTGTGTCGAAACCTAACATGCGATCCATTCAATAAGCCACAATCACGATCACAAGTATATTCTCAATAATCATACAATCAAGAAATGATTCAAGACATGTAGTCATTTGTTCATACTCATTTACAATTAGTGTGATCAATATTACAACATTCACATACATACATGTATCATAATGAAGCAAAAACAAACATACATCACACAATCATAGAATCACAATCATCACCTACCTCAAACAAAGCTTGAATCTCCTAAGAAACTTGATTCTCCCCTTTCCGGATTCGTTCCACTTGTTCTTGGTCTACAAACAATAATTATAACACGAGAATCAATAAACGATAAACTAATTACCCGAATTACTAACAATCTCATCAACCCTAGATCAAACCCTTGATCCCAATATCTCAATTAGGGTTGTTTCCACCATAAATTCCAGATCAAAACACTCCCTCATCGATAATTACCCATTAGATTATGTTCTACAGATCGAAAAATGGATTTGGGAAGTTAAAACATTACCTTTAGCCTCAAGAATGGTGGAAAATGGTCAAGAAGTCTCCTGGGTTCGTTCCTTAGCTCTCAAGTTCGAAAATTGCAAAATAAAATGCTTTTGGGGCTTATTTCCAACTTTAAGTCGCATATGCCCCGCCACAGCAGTACCCACCCCGCTACAGCGGCCTCGCCCTGGCGGAAAAAATCCCACCTCAGCGGCTTGCATGCGCGAAACAGTGAGCTATTTTAATAATTCCAAGACCCCATTTCACAACACACCTTTAACCAACGACACTCAGAAACTATTTGTTCACGCCAAGATCAGTTTCGGGAATTCTACTCACCTGAATTCAATTATGTAAAGTCGTACGGGTTTCTTAACGCCTTAGCTATCTACTCATGTAATCAAAATCATATTTAAATCACCCAATTGCTACCAGATTTCCATAGATCTTACTGACTCCGATTTCGTCCAAATCTGGATTAGGTTGGGAAATCTAAAGTTAGTACGGAAAAAAATTTCGACCCAAATTTTTTTCCCGTTGACTTTTCTATAACGACGGGAACCGATTGTTACACTATGATTCGTGTTTTGACGTTCCTTTGAGTCCGAAATGTCGAATTTAATTAATTTGCATATCTAATTTGTGCATATGGGGTTCTGAATGAATCCCGAGTGTCCTTTCGATGATTTTGAGTTTGGTTGGTTTCTGGTTCTGGTGCATGACCATTTTGGTCATCGTGATCGCATAGTATCATCTTAAGGTGCATCACTATCGCGTGGGTCCTGTCGTGATCGTGATGGTTAACTTTAATGAGTTGACTGCCTTACTCATTGCGATCGCGTGACCCTGGGTTGCGATGACAATTTGTGACCTCGGCAAAATGTTTTCTAAAATCGGGGTTTCAACCCCATTTCACCGTTTTTGAGTTTTGGGAGCTTTGGGGAGGCGATTTGGACAAAGTTTTTGAGTAAAATCTTTTGGGTAACGATTCTTAACTCTAAATCTTTAATTACCCATTATTATTTATGGATTTATGTGTTCAAATCAAACTTTTGAAATGAGAAATTTGGGGATTTTCTTCAAGAACCCTAGAATTTACTAAAATGAAGTTTGTGAACTGATTTCAAGTCCTCGTTCGAAATGATTTTCCCTAATGAGTTCCTAAAGTAATGTTTTCATGTATTAAATTTCGAATTCAACCTTATTTTTGAAATTGGGTTTGTGTTGATTGACCCACTTTTCAAGAGAAATTGATGTGGGTATTGTTGTTACCAGAAATTTATTGTGAATACTTGCTTGTGCATAGATTGTGTGGCTTTGGAAGTGATCCGAAAGGGGAAGACTCAACTATTGGAGTGATTGTTGATTGATTTAAGGCAAGTGATTTCATAAACCTTGTATTCTAGTTGAATTTGTATGCTTCCTTTGTTGATTGCGTGTTGCGAGTAATGGAAATGAGGTGAAGGGTTTAAATTGTCCACTCATTATATCTAAATGAATAAAAAAATTAAATGGTTGAAATGAAAAAGTTAGGTGATGAACATGATAATGTGAATTGCCTTATTATGACCCTTGATGATTCATTGATGAAATGCTTGAAAGCATGATTGTGGACTTGAATTGTATGATTTGTTGTCTCTTCCACATGGTATGATATTGTTTGTATGCATTGATTGTGAACGTCGTGATGAGACATGTGATGAGTTATTATGCCATAGTTTTTGCCGGCGAGTGTTATAATGTCGAGGGTTTTGCTGGCGAGTGTTATAAAGCCGATGGAAAATGGTTCCGGCTAGTGATGATCATTGCGACTCGATGTACTTGATGCTTATGCGTGACTGACTTGTGGATTGTGATTGATGTACTTATTATGTGTGACTGAACTACTTGTCATTGAAATTGACTTATTTGATTTGTTTGAGTGTTGAATTGTGAAGATTGAACTGTGAATATTGGGCCTGTGAGTCGTGTATTGTAGAATTGTTAGGTTGGGCTGATTTCCGTGCAGGTTGTAGTTTGAGGAGGTTCGATTGGAGTGTAAGGGATATTCGATTTCTAGCTAGTTATTTTTCTTAGTAAACTCCTTGTTGGGTAACGTGTTGTTGGTACTCACCCCTTGCTTCTACACTTGTGTAGGCTCTGAGCCCACACTCGTGTGACCTCTTTCTCATTCTCTTGATCTCGAGGCTAGCTTGTCAAGGACTTGAAGAGGTAGTTGCTTGTCATTCAGAGGACCCTTTTTTTTCTTTTCTTACACTTTGATCTATTTGAGAAACAAAGATTAAGACTTGCATTTCTTTCTTAATTCCGCACTTATGTATTTAGTGGCTTGTGCACGTGAGAACCAAATTTTGGGGGTTTAAATAATAGAAGAAGTTTTCCGCTTTATCTTGTTCTTGTTTTTACTGTAATTTCGCTTTTCTTTCTTTTCGTTGGGTTGAGGCTGACTTTTCTTGGTGGGAATAGATAAGTGTCATCACGTCCATTTTTGGATCGTGACAGAATAATAATCATATTACCTGTTTAAAAGTGGGTAATTAAATGGATAAAAAATGTTCATTCATAAAAAAAATGGTATTAATATTTATTTGGGTGTAGGTGGTCGGGATAGGGGGTAGGTGAGGTAACGGAAAATAAAATATTATTTACAAAAAAGAAATTAATTTTTTTTTTTTGGAAAGGGACTGGAAGGGGGAGGGGTTGGTAGGGGTGGAGTGATAATTTTTTTCGAATTTTTTTTATAAAAAAAAACAAACTATTTTTTTTGGGGACAGGGGGTGGTGGGTTGGGGATGGGGGAGGGGGCGGGGATGGTAGAGGGGTGGATGATAAAAAAAGATATTAATTTTTAATAAAATTAATTTTTTTACTTCTTTTTTTGGGATAGGGGCGAGGCCGTGGGGTAAAAAAAAGATTATTTTTTTAATTTTTTTTTTAACTTTTTTAACTTTTTTTAGGCTTGGGGGTGGGGAGGTTGTCGGGGGAGGGGGGAGGAGTATGGATTGTTAGGGGGTTGGGGGCCGGGTTAAGGGTGGTGGTGATAAAAACAATATTATTATTTTAAAAAAAAAATTAAATTTAAAAAAGTTTTGACTTGTTCTTTTGTGGTGGGTGGGGAGTGAAGTAAAACATTTGTTTTTAAAGATTTTAACAAGATTCTTGATATAATATGGTTATTCATATTTACCCATATTATTTATTGGATAACCTGTTTTTACTCATTTAAAATATGAATTAAATCGAGTATTTTATTTATTTTTGTTTAACTCATTTTCAACTCAACCTGCTCATTTGCCACTCTTATACCTAACCCTCAAACAATTAACAGCTGAACCTTCTCATTTCTAATAATTGTTTTATTAAAAGTCGCAAATTAGTAACGACGCGTTTCTTTTTCTTTGAGTAAACAAAAGAAAATCATAGCAGTGATTTATTGACTCATGAAAATTTCACATTTTTTGGACCATTAATCCAACCAAAAATTCTGGAGCTCTAAATAGTTTGGTCAACATAACTTTTTAGGCCATTCAATTAAAATATAAATATTCTTGGTTCATCAAACAATGACTATTCACTTATTCATAAATTTCATCGGAAAAATAGCCTTGATTTTTATGTTTGATCACATTCGAAATTATATATTTATTTATTGTATTTTTAACAATATAATTTTATAACAAGTTATTTTTGCAATTTATAGAAACAAGACATTATTAAACAACATGAGAAAATTGACCTCTAATGAAAATGGAAAATCGATTTTCTTGTTCATTTATTAAAAAGGAAATTGATCTCAAGAGGTCAATTTTTTAGACAAAAAAAAGTGGGAAATATGTAGACTAACCTCATAAGGTTGGTATTTATTTTTTAAATAAGTAAAAATATTTATGTTTAACCGCAGAAGTCATTTAGTTTAATTAAAAATAAGTTAATAAAATCGATGTTAGGAGATAGATTTTTCGATCAACTAGTCAAATATTGATGTAAGTTTTTAAGATTAAATTACGTAGGCATTTTGCCATGAAGATAAAATAAATATTCACTTTTTAACGTAGGTTGTAGTGTAGTGGTGAGACTATTTCATCATTAACCGAGAGATTTCGGGTTCGAACCCTGGGTAGGGAGAAAATCTTGTTGGGAGTGTCACTTTATTTGAAATTTTCAAAGTTGGATGTAGAATTGTATTTGGCTAAGTTTTTGCAGCTAATATTTAGAATTTAAATATATATATTTTTAAAAAATTATAAAATATTATTTGAACATGAAATATGATTTAAATGGAGTTATTTAATTTATGAAAACAATAAATTTAGGATTTTTTTAAAAAATAAAAATAAAGTGAAAACAAGGTCTTGTACTCTTGGTTGTTTTTCAAATTACAAATTCAAGTTGAAATTGTATTTGAAATTTTTATGGTCAAATACTATTTTTCAATAAAGTACAATAATATTTCAAAAAAAGTGAATAATATTTTGGGGTCCTTTTTCCAATTGGTGTTTTACCCCTCCCCCTTCCACTCTCTCCTTCTGTCTCTGCTCTCAACTCCCTCACGTTGGGGACCACCCTAGCGTCCATTGAACACCACCGCCCAGAGACGGAGCTAGGTGGAGGTTCATGGGTTTGGACGAACTCAGTAACTTTTCTGTAGACACTATATTTATACTAGAAAATTAATTAATTATATATGTATATTAATTTGTGAATTTCTAACAAAATTGATTGACGGTTATTAAAGAAACTTAGAACCCCCAAACTCTTAATCCTGACTTCGCCTCTGCGGCACCGCCTCCTTTGCCCAATCATGTTCTGCCACCTCCATTATCGTTCACTGCATTGCTACACCACCACACCACCACCACCAGAACATCAATATGAATCCCCCCCCCCCGGAATATATTAAGAATTCAATTTATGTTAAATCCAACTAATTCAATTTAAATTTATGCCTGATATTTTAGTTTTATTGATCATCTAATTTTAGTTTATAATAATATTTATTTTAATGGTTTTGTTTGAATTTTTTTTTTAAATGTTGAATTTGTAATTAATTACATTGTTAGTTTTGAATCTTAATTGACCTTGAAATCGAGTCTTAATGTCCTAAGAATAACGTGACCGGAATGACTTAAGAATTGAGGAACAAAAGAGTTTTTAAGCTTAGAGAAACACATGCTTATATCAAGTGTGAATCAAGATTCTAGAGCCTAGACTGGTAAAACTCCATACATTGTCTCTTTCACATGTTCCTTAAGAAACACTAATTATTTTATCATTTATTGTTATTGAACAATTAATATCATTCATAATTTAGATGTTTGTAGTCTTTAAGAACAATAACTTTTAAGAATAAAATGAAAATATTAATAATTAATATTGTCTTGAACTTTTAATTAAACGATAAATAATTTCAGATAACTATTTTTTAGAATTCACAATAGATAACTTGAGGCAGAATGAGTATATTAAATTTCTCAATTAACTCTAGAAGATATGTATTAGTTAACTTTGTTGATTTAACAATCGTATTCTCAATCAATTTCACTTAGAAAAAGAGAATGTTTCATACAAACGGTTTCATATTCTTATTACTAGTATTTTATTTGCCATGCACGTCATGAGAAAATGCTCAACTTTTGATAAATTAATTAGTTAATTAATAATGTAAAATATGATGATGCTTAGAGCACTCATATTGTACAACAATAAGAATCAGTTACTTTTTTAACAAATAATACTAATAAAAAGCGTCATTTGTGACATCAAAGTGACAACTATATATTAAAGCAAAATATATATCATCATTGTCCTGGATGTTAATAAAATATTATATAGTACAACCGAGGGTATTATAAGTTACTAATGTTTACTTTCTAACCCCAAAAGCTTACATTTACACAATTTCTATAACCAAAATAATTATTTTATTTCAATGTGAAACATCTTTAATATATGTTTCCGTACACTTTGGTACTTTCTGAGGACCACGTTTTGGTAGAGTATCTGACTTTCTTACTTCAAATTGCATAACGATTCATTTTGAACAATGACAAAATCAGAATTATTACTTGTGAATTTTATAATATAAATAACTAAATATATGAACTAGTTAAAATGTGTTTAATATTTACTATATATACATACATATAAAAATAATTTGAATCATTTATAAATAATGTAATTTTTCGTCTTAAAAGATTCGGATAAATTTCTAAGCCTAAGATGATTCCACCCTGAGTTTTTTTTGTTAAAGTTATAATCTATGAATCTCATCTCTTATTCATTATTAAATTGCTTATAGCTAATAAAATTTTCTTATTATCCGTAGCTAATTTGTCTAATTAAGATAGGATTAACAATTTATTTTGTTCTGTTATTTTTGTTGTTGTCGTATAATGACAAACTACTCAAAATAATAACAATAATATTATGACACGATTATGTTATTGTTCACCAACTCTTAATTTATATAGACTTTTCCTTTTTCACAATAACTATTGAGGGGCCGCCGTTCACATGATTTATTTTCCTATATAAGTATGTGCCCTTTCCTATAAATCATACAACACACTTGCAAATATTGTCTTATTATTAATTATTAGCAATGGCTTTTGTGTGGGCAACATTCATTTTGGCTCTTATTTTATTATTCATTTTCTATGAGTTACTAAATATCAAAAACAAGAAAAAACTTCCTCCTGGTCCAAAAGGCATTCCAATATTAGGACATCTCCATCTTTTAGGTGAAAATCTTACTCATGATTTACACAAATTTTCTCTAAATTATGGTCCTATCATCTACATGAAATTTGGATTGGTACCAACTTATGTTATATCTTCCCCTGAATCAGCAGAAAAAATCCTCAAAACTTATGATCATATTTTTGCTAGTAGGCCTCATAACGAGACCGCTCAATACATATCGTATGGCCAAAGGAATTTGATTTTCTCAAAGTATGGCGCGTATTGGCGTAACATGAGAAAATTGTGTACGGTCCATTTGTTGAGTAACATGAAGATTAACTCATTCCAATCTAC
>JAJOOR010035503.1:0-13446 GCA_036250505.1 Solanum acaule | reverse complement strand
ATATTCATCATATAAATCTTTTCAACATAATAGAACCATCACCTTAGCAACCTTAAGGTATACTTGTGCCATGTATGGTTGGCATCCCATAATACCAACCATACTAAGTACCCCTTTGAGGCCACCTTAGTCATATATGCATATCATCCTTGACTCTCATCATAGTCAATAGTCATAGATAAGGAAATAGTCATGTACATTAACATGAACATAAGGAAAGTCATCCATAGCAACAATCCATTCAACTTACATGCATACATTCATACATTTTCATAGCATTAGAAACCACCCCACAACCCCTTGCAAAGTCTACTTGTGCAATGTAAAAGTGAAGTCCCATACCCCCACTCCTACTAAGTAAAGCTCATTAAGAAGTCATGAGTATAGTCCGTGTCATATTCATAATCTTTTCATGTAGGGAAAATAGTCTTAACCTACAAAGACCATGTGAGCTACATGGAATCCGGTGTCATATAGCCCCACACCAAAAGAAGGTGTCCTACTTGCCTAAGGTAGAACTAACATGTATTAGCTTTTAGGTGGATCCACTAGCTAAAGACATATGTGGGCACATAGTTAAGGGATATGGAGATTACTTCTAGAAACCCGGACTAACTTAGGTATAAGGTTTCCATCTCATGAGATAATCATGTTGGAAATCCGGACTAACTTGTGTAAAAGCTTCCATCTCATAACCATATCCACTCGGTGCTAAGCATAATTTCCTTTAAGTTTGTGTTAAGTCTTTACTTAAGTTCATGTTCATGGTAGGATGCCATAGCAACTCAACCCAACATGGTATCATGGTAGCTCATAGATTCATTAGGTGAGAATTAGCCTTTCAACCTTAGAATCAACAATATGTGAATAAACCTTTCACATCATGTGCATAGTGTGTTCATGAGGATGGCCTTTCAATCAACACAACAAGCTTATCATAACATACATACATCCTTCATGCATAATCATGTAAAGGGGTAAGGGGAGAATTACCTTTCAAGAATACCACAATTCACACAATAGTCATAGGATCTTCACTTTCTAAGTGAACTATAAGTTCATACACAATTTTTATCAATATGTACAAACCCTCATAATCTACCCTTCAAGGGTCATGAGACATGTCTCACAATCAGTCCTAGAAATACTACAATAGGCATGAATAACACCATGATTTCAATAACTAAAATAACATAAACACAATTCATAGTATTCATCCTGCATCAATACACCCATCACAATTCATGAAATTGGGTTAAAGGGATATTCATGGGTTCATGGGGAATTTTATCATAAAATCACCAATAAACAACAATTCAATCATAATAATAGTCAATTAACCCATTGAAATCATTTTTAGAAAGAACCCATGTAGTAGATTGAAAACCCTAGATTTTGAAGAATCTACTAATTTGAAATTGAGAATTTTAGAGCTTCATTGAAGAAAGCTTTCCATGAATCAAGACCCCCATACCTTGATTGAATATTTCCCCACGAATTGGAGTTGAGAAGATGGATTCTTGAGCCCTGGCCTTTAAGTTCTTGGTCTTCTTCAATGGAGGATTTCTAGTGAGAGAAATATTGTGAGGGAGAGGATTTTTGGGAATATTTGGGTGTTGTGAATTAATGACTAAAATTGGGTGAATTTGACTTAAAATCAACTTATATAGTACCCCTAAAAATACCCAAAACGACCTCACTTTAATTGGACTAAAAAGAAAATAACCCAACTAACCTTCATTTAAGTCATCTCGTCAGGGACCACAGGACACCTTCACGAGCCATGGTGTGGACCACGACCCGTGGTCCGGCCCGTGAAGGTGAGGCAGTGTCCTTGATTTTGGAGCACAAGGCTCATTTGCCTAAGGCATCTTCACGAGCTCCTCCACGAGTCGTGGAGTGGACCACGATCTGTGGTCACACTCGTGAAGGGTGAGGTAGTAGCTAGGCTACTTCGTGCCCCCAAGACACCATGCCCAAGTCTCCTTCACGAAGGGCTCCACGAGCCGTGGTCCCTCTGTGAAGTTGAGGCAGTGGCTATGCCAAAAGGTGGCCATTTTTCCATGGCCAAGTAAGCTTCACGATCCGCCTTCACAAGCCGTGGTGAGGACCACAGTCCGTGGTCCCCCTCATGAAGGGTGAGGCAATGTGCCTTGACTAGGGGTAGCCTTGGCTTGGCCCCTTTGCCTTGGCACTTGCCTCTTGCCTTTGACCCTTATAAACCTCATTTCAACCCTAAATTACTTATTAACATTTGGGGAGTCATTTTATGATCTTTACCTTTACGTTTAGGCTCTAGTTCAACCTACCATTTTCCAGAGTGTTACATTATCTCCCCCTGGGAATATTCGTCCTCGAATGAAGATTTAGACACATTACGAAATTAAAGACGCAAGACTAGCAGCCCATCAAACATGCAACATCAAAATAATGTATAATTCAAAAGAGGAACCATCAACTCCATCTCAAGACATAATCAATGCAATACAAGGAAGTAGGAACTACATCTACAACCCATTATGCACAAAACTCATATTTTCACATAAGCATAGGAGGAACTACCTTCTCCAACTAGAATAAGCTCAACACAACATTATGGAGCCAATATGCCATATCATCACAAATATAATAAAACATGTTCATCAAATCGTCTCATGAAGTCAAATATGCAATCATCATACTAAAATAAACAACAACATAAGAAATATATATATATCATGAAAACTCATTTTAAACTAAACATGAATTCTCACAAAGACATGCATATCATAAGGAAATCATATAGAACACATGAAACACACATGACTCCCAAAACACCAAACTCAAGAGAACTACTTACCTTAAGCTTGGATAGGAGTAGAAGGAAAAAGATGAGGATAACGGGACTTAATATCGGCCTCGGCCTCCCATGTAGCACCCTCAACTAAATGATTCCTTCATAAAACCTTAACAGAAGCTACTTCCTTATTCCTCAACCTTTTAACTTGCCGGTCTAAGATATCTACCGGAATCTCTTCATACAAAAGACTCTCATCAACCCCCAAACCTTCTAAAGGAATAATGGACAAGGGTCACCAATGCACTTCTTTAGCATAGAAACATGAAGTACTGGGTGAACCATAGCCAATTCATTTGGCAAGTCTAACTCATAGGCCACTTTCCCAATACACTTCAAAATTCTATAGGGACCACATACCGAGGACTAAGTTTCCCCTTCTTGCCAAACCTCATCACACCTTTCATAGGTGATATTTTCAAGTAGACCCAATCATTGACTTCAAATTCTAGGTCCCTCCTTCTAACATCGGCATAAGACTTTTGCCGACTTTGGGCCATCCTTAACCTCTCTCTAATGAGTTGGACTTTTTCAATAGCCTCATAAACTAGTTCGAGACCAAGTAGAGCAATCTCACCTACTTCAAACCAACCAATCGGAGATCTACACCTCCTACCATACAATGATTCAAAAGGAGCCATGGTAATACTTAAGTGGTAGCTATTATTGTAGGCAAACTCTATTAATAGAAGATGGTCATCCTAACTACCTTTGAAGTCAATAACACATGCCCTCAACATATCTTCTAAGGTTTGGATGGTACGTTCCACTTGACCATCGGTTTGAGGATGAAAAGTCGTGCTAAGCTTAATATTAGTACCAATCCCTTTTTGGAATGCCTTCCAAAAGTGTGAAGTAAATTGAGTACCCTAATCCGAAATAATAGAAAGAGAAACCCCATGTAACTTCACTATCTCTTTGATGTACAATTTGGCATAGTCTTCCACCGAAAAAGAAACCTTGACGGGAATAAAATGGGCAGATTTTGTCATTCTATCGACAATGACCAAATAGAATCATTTTGCCTTCGAGTACGAGGCAAACCCACAACAAAGTCCATGGTCACATCCTCCCACTTCCAAGTGGGAATATCTATATCTTGAGACAAGCCTCCCGATCTTAGGTGTTCGGCCTTAACTTGTTGACAATTCGGATATTTGGCTACAAAACTTGCTATATCCTTCTACAAGCCATTCACCAATAGACTTTCCATAGGTCACGATACATCTTGGTGGCTCCCAGATGAATAGAATACCGCAAACCATGAGCTTCATCTAAAATTTGCTCTCTCAAGCCATCAACACCTAGAACACATAATCGACCTTGGTATCTATGAACCCCATCTCCCCCTTTGGGAGAAATCCTCAACGGATTTGTTGAGTACGTCGTTTCTCAATTCAACTAGAATAGGATCAAGGTCTTGCTTTGCCTTGACATCCATTACAAAGGACGATTGGGAGCCATTATGGACCGTGACACAACCCTTGGTGGAATCCATTAATTGTACACCTAACTAGGCCAACCTATTAACATCACGAACTAGCTCCTTCTTCTCATCTTCCACATGGGCTACACTACCCATGGACAATCGACTTAGGGCATCGGCAACTACATTGGCTTTTCCGGGGTGGTAAAGGACATTCATATCATAATCCTTTAAAAATTCTAACCACCTTCTTTGTCGGAGATTCAAGTCTTTTTGGCTAAACACATATTCGAGACTCTTGTGGTCGGTGAACACATCAACATGCACCCCATATAGATAATGCCTCTATATTTTCAAAGCAAATACTACCGCAGCCAACTCGAGATCATAAGTCAGATAGTTCTTCTCATGTATCTTGAGTTGCCTTGAAGTATAGGCAATTATTTTCCCATGTTGCATAAGGAAACATCCCAAACCCACTCTAGAAGCGTCATAATATACAACGAAACCATCGGTACCCTTCTGCAAGGTCAATACCGGAGCGGATTGATGAGTCCACAAATTAGACTCATTTAGGGGTATATTTTGATAGAAATTGTGTCCTCAAATGCTTATTTTATCTCAATATCTGATGAAAATAATTAAGTTTCAGGTATTTGAAGTTTGAAGGAAAGCATGGACACTACGTCGCAAAAAGGAACGAAAAGGCTGAAAAGAACGAAGAAATAAAGGTCTGAGGATCGCTGAGTCCACTTGGCGAGTCACCGAAGGTTCTTACTTCGCCTTTTGTTTCAGTGTGCTGAGCCCTGAAGGAAATGATCAAGTCGGCGGAAAAAGGGAGTAGTTGGCGCATCACCGAGAAGTTCCGCGAGGCAGTACCATGTCGCCCAATGACCCAGAGCACGACGATGCTAAAGGATGGTGCAAGACGGCGATGAACTACACCAAAGGGCGAATCACCGAGTTGATCGGTGATTTCGACTAATGTTGCCGAATGATCCGCTACAACACAGCTTTTTGAAAACTATAAATACTCGTTGAGAGTTGTAGCTTTGTATCAGATTTTTAGTGTGGAACAATTATTATAATTTTCATATGGAATAGTACCTTTTGATATTTTTGCTTTGAGTTTGAGAGGGTTTTGAAAACTTGAAGAAGAAGAGAGTTTCATCTCCAAGGATTTGGACTTGGGTCTCTTGGATTCTTCATTCTCCGCCTGTAACAAAACTTAAATCTTCATACTCATTTGAATGCAAACTCATTTACGTATAAATTTTTATCTCTTGATGTGTGGCTAAAACCCCAATTCTTGGGGTGTGATTTTGTGAATATGAGTTAGATTTGTTGTTGAGTCTTGCTTGTTGATAGTTTATTCATAGTTTAAATGTGATTTCGTTTAGTGGTTGTGGATGAATCTAATGAGGTTGTAGTTGCAAATATAATCTCATATATGTGTTTTTGGCTTGCTCGAGAGAGAGGTGGTAAAACTAAGACCATTAAATTGATGGCAGTGCGAGTGGGTCGACATGAGGCTCAGCTCAAGAGAGTGAAACCTAGTCCCATGTCCACACACTCAGCTCGAGAGAGTGAGTGGGTTAAGGCAGAGGTTGTTCTTCATGCGGCAAGTGGGTGTCCGAGAGAAACCCGCTTGAAATGGGGTAAGTTGCTCGAGAGAGAGCTTATTCCCTTCAAAGTCTAGCCTATTCACAAATAATCAATGAATTTACTATCAAAAGCATGTACCCAATGATTTAGTTTATCCCGTATTCCTATAACATCCCAAGAATCCCCTCTCATTACTTAGAAATCTTTGTTAATTTTGTTGTTTTTACTTACTAGTGACAAAACCCCCATTGTTAATTGACACTCTTGTGTCCCCCTTTAATTTACAATGTTTTTAGCTATGACTAGTAGAACTAATTTTATTTTTCTATTAATTCTCAAAACCACTCCCTTGGGACTCGACCCCAACCCTTGGTTGGGTTATTATATTATTGCACGATCGTAGACACTTGCATCGGAAGTTGTGTCGTTCATTATGCAAACATCACGGATGTAAGCCTATCTTTCAATTCTTGGAAGCTTTTCTCACAAGCCTCCGACCATACAAATTTATTCTTATTTTGAGTCAAGGCCGTCAAAGGAAAAGCAATAGAGGAAAATCCCTCAACAAACCTCCTATAGTAGCCGGTCAAACCCAAGAAGCTTTTAATATCGGTTGGTAATAGAGGTCTAGGCCAACTCTTGACCGAGTCCGTCGTCTTTGGATCTACCTCTATACCATTGCTTGACACAATGTGACCTAGGAATGCCACGGACCTTAGCCAAAACTCACATTTACTAAACTTTGCGAATAATTGATAATGCGACACAACTCTCAAATGGTCCATATGGTCAAGAATAGATCAAGATATCACGATAAACACAATGACAAACATGTCGAGATATTGCTGAAAAACCCTATTCATAAGGTCCATAAATGTTGTCGGGGCATTAGTTAGACCAAATGACATCACAAGGAACTCATAGTGCCCATACCTAGTTCGGAAAGCCGTATTGGGAATGTCAACCCCTCTCACCCTTAGTTGGTGATATCCCGAACAAATGTCTATTTTGGAAAAGTAGCTAGCCCCTTAAAGTTGGTCAAATAAGTCATCAATTCTAGGAAGTGGATACTTGTTCTTAATGGTCACCTTGTTCAATTGTCGATAATCAATACACATTCTAAGAGTTCCATCCTTCTTCCTAACGAACAATACCGGAGCAACCCTTGGATAGATGCTTGGTTGAATAAACCCTTGTCAAGCAAATCTTTTAGTTGTTCTTTCAACTCCACTGGAGCCATTCTATAAGGAGGAATCGAGATAGGTTGCGCATCCGGGATAAGGTCATTACCAAAATCTATTTCCCATTCGGGAGGAATACCGGGCAAATCATCGGGAAAAACTTTCGGAAACTCACTCACAACCGGAACTGACTCTATAGGAGGGGTTTCAGATTCAACATCCTTTACCCTTACAAGATGGTAAATGCACCCTTTGGAGATCATTTTCCTAGCTTTAAGACAAGAAACAAATTGACCTCTAGGCATAGAATTTCCACCCTTCCACTTTAAAATAGGTTCATTTGGAAATTGAAATCTAACCACCCGGGTTCTACAATCAATAGAAGCACAAGTATGCAACTAATCCATACCAAGAATCACATTAAAATCAAGCATGTCAAGTTCTACCAAGTCAACAAGAGTAACTCTATGGTACAAGGAAATGGGACATATTCTATACACCCTCTTAGCCACCACGGAGTCACCAACCGGGGTAGAAACTGAAAAGGGTTCTAATAATTCTTCCGGAGGAACATCAAACGTCACAAAAGATAGAGTGGCACCGGGGTCCAATAATGCATAGACATCAATAAGAAAAACTTTCAACATACCTATAACCACATCCGGGGAGCTTTCTTGGTCACCTCTAGCTAGAAGAGCATAAAAGTGATACTTCTTGGGAGCATCAAAATTTGAACCACTTGGAGGATTTTGTTTGTTCTCTCTTCCTTGGACCTTGAGCATGGGACAATCTCTCATCATATGCCCACTCTTCCCACACCTATAACAACCATCCGTGCCAACAAGGCATTTACCCTCGTGTTTCTTACCACACTTAGCATATGTAGGCCTCACCATAGAAGATCCACCACTATTGCCTCCTTGAGGCTTAGGGTTAGACACAGTGTCTTTGTTGGCCCTCGGAGCACTAGAAGAGCCTTGGTTGGAGAACTTTCTCTTGAACCTTGGTCTACCTTGACCCTCGAATTTACCATTGGAAGAATTTCCATCATCGGGTCTAGTCCTCTTTACTTCCCTATTTGCTTGCTTGAGCTTTTGCTCCTCAATTTGTTCGGCATGAACCATGAGGCGTGAAATATTCATACTTGGAATGAGCATTGCCGAACGACATTCATTGACTACCAAGTCGGATATCCCCATAACAAATTTGTTTATCTTGTCCCTAGAATCTGACACCAATGTTGGAGCATATTTAGACAATTGAGTGAACTTAAGGGCATATTCTTTCACACTCAAACCCCTTGTCGAAGATTTATGAACTCTTACATTTTTCGTTCCCTTAACTCTTGGGGAAAGAATCTATCAAGAAAGGATGACTTGGACAATTCCCGTTCTACTGGTCCCGCTCCTACGAGTCTCTCACCCTTCCATTGCTCATACCATACTTGAGCCACATCCTTCAATTGGTAGGTGGCTAATTCCGTCTTCTCTTGTGAAGACACTCTCATAGCATCAAGAACCTTATAGATCTCATCGATAAACCCTAGTGGATCCTCTTCCACTTTGGAACCAAAGAACATAAGAGGACTTATCCTTGTGAAATCTCTCAACCTTGAAGCCATGGTACTCACATTAGGATTCACACGGGGCCCAACATTTCGGTTGTCTTGGGCAGTCCTAGCTTGGGCTTGAGTTGTCACAAGTTGAGCTTTAGCCATCATGACTTGAGTCAATGTTTGGAGAGCCGCCCTTATTTCCACATTTGTCATAGCCCCCTCATTAATAGGTGCTTGAGGATCTTGGGGAGCTTGGAAAGGAACTCCCTCATTCACATTCTCCTCTCCCATCTTTCTTGCATTCGCCCTTCTTGTATTCATAACCTATAAACACAAGAGAACGGTTAGGAAAAGGACTTCATAGAGTTTTCTCTAAAGCACGACTAAGGAATAATGAATGAAGTGAACTTTCCTAAACATAACATAGCCTCTCATTCATAAGTGCGGTGCGCTTCACACTCACGAACAAGACTACTAGACGTGGTTTATGAGACATCAACCTAAAAATCAATCCCAAAGCCTTATGCTCTGATCCCAAGTTTGTCACGACCCGAGTCTACACCCCGGACGCGACAAGGTGTACTTGACCCCGAAGGGGTCTCATACAAGCCCTTAGCATATCATATACATAGGAAATGAAAATAATACAGAATTTAAAACATTTTAACAATCGAAGTCTTTTTCAAAAATCATAAGAAAACTAGACACTGTCTCATAATCCATCTACTACAATAAAATGTCAATAGGGTCACAACCCTTTACAATCGAAAACATCTCAAAAGTAGAACAATAAGAAAGTAACTAGAATAGTAGACTCTTGTCCTCGAACCATGAAGATTCACCACAAGTCTTGGAGATAAGCAATCCAAGCCTTAGTGAAGGAAGAAATCACTAATATGCTAGGAACCTACACTTTGGAGAAAATGTAGAAGAAATGGGGTTAACAAAAATATGTACTAAGTATGGAAGCATGCATACAAATCCTTAAAACATGATAAAAAGGACAATTTATTTGAAATGAATGCATTTGTCAAGTTTGAGAATCACCATGCACTTTTAAGGTAAAACATAAGTCATAACATATTCATCATATAAATCTTTTCAACATAATAGAACCATCACCTTAGAAACCTTAAGGTATACTTGTGCCATGTATGGTTGGCATCCCATAATACCAACCATACTAAGTACCCCTTTGAGGCCGCCTTAGTCATACATATCATCCTTGAATCTCATTATAGTCAATAGTCATAGATAAAGAAATAGTCATGTACATTAACTTGAACATAAGGAAAGTCATCCATAGCAATAATCCATTCAACTTACATGTATACATTCATACATTTTCATAGCATTAGAAACCATCCCACAACCCCTTGCAAAGTCTACTTGTGCAATGTAAAAGTGAAGTCCCATACCCCCACTCCTACTAAGTAAAGCTCATTAAGAAGTCATGAGTATAGTCCGTGTCATATTCATAATCTTTTCATGTAGGGAAAATAGACTTAACCGACATAGACCATGTGAGCTACATGGAATCCGGTGTCATGTAACCCTACACCGAAAGAAGGTGTCCTACTTGCCTAAGGTAGAACTAACATGTATTAGCTTTTAGGTGGATCCACTAGCTAAATTCCTATGTGGGCACATAGTTAAGGGGTAGGGATATTGCTTCTGGAAACCCGGACTAACCTAGGTATAAGGTTTCCATCTCATGAGATAATCGTGTTGGAAAGCCGGACTAACTTACGTAAAAGCTTCCATCGCATAACCATATCCACTCGGTGCTAAGCATAATTCCCTTTAAGTTCGTGTTAAGTCTTTACTTAAGTTTATGTTTATGGTAGGATGCCATAGCAACTTAACCCAACATGGTATCATGGTAACTCATAGATTCATTAGGTGAGAATTAGCCTTTCAACCTTAGAATCAACAATATGTGAATAAACCTTTCACATCATGTGCATAGTATGTTCATGAGGATGGCCTTTCAATCAACACAACAAGCTTATCATAAAATACAACCCTCATAATCTACCCTTCAAGGGTCATGAGCCATGTCTCACAATCTCTCCTAGAAATACTATAATAGGCATGAATAACAACATGATTTCAATAACTAAAATACCATAGACATAATTCATAGTATTCTTCTTACATCAATACACCGATCACAATTCATGAAATTGGGTCAAGGGGATATTCATGGGTTCATGGGTTCATGGGGAATTTTATCATAAAATCACCAATAAACAACAATCCAATCATAATAATAGTCAATTAACCCGTTGAAATCGTTTTTAGGAAGAACTCATGTAGTAGATTGAAAACCCTAGATTTTGTAGAATCTACTAATTTGAAATTAAGAGTTTTAGGGCTTCAGGGAAGAAAGCTTTCCATGAATCAAGACCCCCATACCTTGATTGAAGATTTCCCCACGAATTTGAGTTGAGAAGATAGATTCTTGAGCCCTAGCCTTCAAGTTTTTGGTCTTCTTCAATGGAAGATTTCTAGTGAGAGATATTGTGAGGGAGAGGATTTTTGCGAATATTTGGGTGTTGTGAATTAATGACTTAAGTTGGGTGAATTTGACTTAAAATAAACTTATATAGTACCCCTAAAAAATACCCAAAACGACCTCACTTTAATTGGACTAAAAAGAAAATGACCCAACTAACCTTCATTTAAGTCACCTCGTCAGGGACCACGGGCCACCTTCACGAGCCATAGTGTGGACCACGACCCGTGGTCCTACCCGTGAAGGTGAGGCAGTGTCCTTGATTTTGGAGCATAAGGCTCATTTGTCTAAGGCATCTTCACGAGCCCCTTCACGAGTCGTGGAATGGACCACGATCCGTTGTCACACTCATGAAGGGTGAGGGAGTATCTAGGCTACTTCGTGCCCCCAAGCCACCATTCTGAAGTCTCATTCACGAAGGGCTCCACGAGTCATGGTCAAGACCACGAGCCGTGGTCCCTTCCGTGAAGTTGAGGCAGTGGCTATGCCAAAGGGTGGCCATTTTTCCATGGCCAAGTAAGCTTCAAGATCCCCCTTCATGAGCCATGGTGAGGACCATGGTCCGTGGTCCCCTTCGTGAAGGGTTAGGCGATGTGCCTAGGCTAGGCGCAACCTTTGCCTTTGGCCTTGGCTTGGCCCCTTTGCCTTGGCATTTGCCTCTTGGCTTTGACCCTTGTAAACATCATTTCAACCGTAAATGACTTATTAACATTCGGGGAGTCATTTTATGATCTTTACCCTTACGTTTAGGCTCTAGTTCAACCTACCATTTTCCGAAGTGTTATAATGTGTCTCATCGTCCATTGTGTTGAATTAGAAATGAAGCACCATTGATATCCATAATTGAATAATCTTTCAGAATAGGGAGGTAGAGAGGTTTATTTTTGTTAAAAAAAAAAATTTCTATGGGAGAGGACATATAACAAAATGGAGTAAATTGTGGAAGGTAAAATAATGGAGAGAATTGGGGGAGAAAATTGTGGGTCATATTACTACCCTGCTTGTGTTTTTTTTTATAATATTATTTCATAGATTTGAAAAAAATTATTGCTATGTTGGTGAAAAATAAAACTATTATTATATAGTGGTTATTAAGGCACTATATTTGTATAATTTAGTTTTATTTTATCTTTTGGTTTTATTTAATATTTTGAAAAATGTGTTAGATGATAAATAATATGTAATAGAAAGGGTAAAATAAACACAAAAGGTAAAATATCTCTTGATTTTCTAAACTAGATAAGTATTGTTGGACAACTATTTTTAGTATAATGGACAATTATTGTTGGGCAAAGGAAGTAGTAATTAAATACATCCATTGTTCCTAATTACTTGTCCACTTTTCCATTTTTAGTGGACCCTTTTTACTTGTCCATTTTAATAAATCAAGAAAAAATTTTGTTTCTACCTATTATGCCTCAATTAATTAATGAACTTCTAGAAAATATTAAATTTTAAGAGGAAATTTTAGGAATAACAAACATTAAAATCATGTTAGCGCTCTATAGCTACAGTTTTGCTATTTGCGCTCTACAATTTGTTATGGAGCATTTGATTTGTATAAATCGCAGACATCTGATTCGCAAACATCTCATTTGTATAAAATCGCAGCAATTGTATATGTATATCGGTTAGATAATTGTACATATGTAACTTTATGTATATGTATCAATGATTGTGTTTGTATATCTGCATAAAATTTGAATTTGTATACAATTGAATCGAGTTAAAACATTTGTATTTGTATATCAAATCTCTCTCTCACTTTACACAAACACAAATTATACATTGTAATTTGTATAATTTGTGTTTGTATAAAGCAAGAATGAGAGAAAGGCAAAAGAGAACTGGGCAGGGAAAGATTTGTAAAGAGAACTGGGCGAGGCCTTATAAAGCCTAATAAAAAGAAACCAAATCCAAGAATTGTTAAATGCTACTTTGTAAGCTACTCAAAAAGGTTGAGCAGTTTTAAGTTTTACGGCCCCTCAATCATATCTTTTAAACAGAACATGTCCAATTAATTGAGGATGTTGATTATGGTAGAAGCAATGAAAGGAAACAAATTGTGTTTGAAGAGAAATTTAATAATACTTCTTCTACTAGTGAAAATAATCAGGTGGCTTTATCAAATGCTTTTCAAATTGATATTTTCCAACAATCTCAAGTTGAAGTACCTAAAAGAAGATCTAGCATAAAAAGGAGAAATGCAAATTTGGCTGACCATTATTTATTTCCAAGAACATGATTTTGATATGGGATTAGAAGATTATCCTATAACTGTTAGTCAAGATATAAAGCACACCTAGTTGTCAATGGATTCACTCA
>JAJOOR010035502.1:0-10253 GCA_036250505.1 Solanum acaule | reverse complement strand
AGTTATTACTTCGCACCAATCGACAATAGCCTATTAGATAGTATCACACTAAATCTATGTTGATAATTCTTTTCTTGTTGATTACCTCCTTGGTCCGGCAAGTAGCAACAAGGTGAGTTCTAACGCGTGCACTCGTTAAAAAGACTTCTAACTGAAAAATTATCAATGCATGCAGAACACTATTCAAGAATTGCTTATTTACTATTCATACTTTGTTAATCGCTCATGTTACCCACAACCCTAGTTGTGGGGTTTAGTTACCCATAATCATATGAACACAATTCATTGTTATAGATGAAAGAATTATGAACTTACTTAAGAAGAATAGTAAACCCAGAAATTCAACTTGAATTGCAACACACAAATCTTCAAAACGGACTAAGGAAATTAATAATAGCTAGGTTTGCAAGAATAATCTTCCAAGTCACAGAATAGAACTAAAGTAATAATGTCTAACCCCCAAAAACGAGGTTTTCATGCCCTATTTATAGAAAACAAGACCTATATTAAAAGGGAAACATAATAAGGAAAGTTTGTTCAGGGACACATCTTCATTCCACGAGACTGACTCACGGACCATCAATGGATCTACGGTCCATGAGTCTCTTTCGTCAGCCAGGACTTAGAGAATATTTCAGCTTCCAAAAATCAGCTTCTCTGAAGCAAACGATGGAATTGCAATACGGACCGTAGATTGATCTACGGTCCGTCAATCCCCTTCCATAGCTCCACACTTGGAATCTTCAAAAATCAGGTACTGGAACCCTCACAGTATCAATCTACAGATCAACAGTACAGTCCGTAGATCCATCTACGGACTATCAATGGCCATCGTGGTTCCACACTTTGTCAGATTTCCCTGATTTGCTTTCCATGCCTTGCCTGCTGATCTACGACCACCATCTACGGAGAGTCGATGGACCTATGGTCCGTAGATCACCTCCGTAGATGCCCTTTTTCTGCATTTCTTTCAGCTGTCTCTTTACTTCCGCGCCTGAACATCTTTCCTGCAAAATATGATAAAAACACATAAAAACCAATACAGAAAAGGCCCTAGACACACACAACTTGTAAGTGAAATGTATTAGAAATATCGTAAACTCACGGTATATCAAAAAGTTTTCTCACGTAATGATGATTCTACGATTGAAAGGCTTTCTCACCTAAATAAATCTAAGAGCTATCCTAATAAACTATTTTGGATTGATTGTCAAGGGCATCTTTCCATGAGACACGAATGAAGTTATGACTTAATAAGTACTCTGTTGGATGAATGCTTAGCACCGAGTGGATATTTACATGAGGTGAAAGCTCTCACGTCAGTTGAGGCTGGGTTTCTAGAACCAATCTCTTCAGATGGAAGCCCTCACGTCAGTTGAGGTCGGGTTTCTAGTAAAAATCTCCTTATATCATAAACTATGTGCCCCCGTAGGATATTATCTAGTGGATCCACCTAAGCTAAGAGTTACCGGTTCTACCTTAGGCAAGTAAACCAACCCTTTTCAGTGTGGGAGTCACCGGATTCCATGTTAAAGCTCACATGGTCTCATGTTCGTTAAGGCTTATTTCCCACGTAAACAAGAAGTTTAAAAATAAACTAAGGCATGCTTGAACAAGTATCCCGTAAGTGTTCAAAAGCATTAAAGATGTTGCTAGCTTGCATAGAAAGATGATGATGGCCTAAGTGGTTTACTTAGCATCGGAGAGATTTTTGGGGTCTTATTCATGCATTGCACAAGTATGCCTCAAGGGTATTTATGAAGTGTTTCTCTTATGTTATGATGATGTTTAAACTTGGTAAATTACATGCTTTTGAATGAAATGTCCGTTTTGCATGTTTTAAATATTTTTATACATGGCTATCATACTTAGTAAGTTTTTGTACTAACGCCTACTTTTCCTACATTTTCCCCAAGTATAGGGTCTGGTTCTCAAGGTGATCATTGTTGTGGCTAGAGCTTGGATTTGAGTATCATCCGAGCTTGTTGGTGAGTCTTCATGGTTCGAGGACGGCTTTTTCACATGTTGTAGTTTCTTCGATATACTTTCCCTTTTTGGACATGTTGTATGGGCTAGGCTCTATTTCATTCAAGATTGTAAGAGATGGCTATATTGAGATAAGTCTAGACTTTCACTTTTCTTTATGAAAAATTTTTAAGACTTCAAATGTGTTTTACTCTTTATTGTTCTATTCTTATGTAATGAAAGTTAAGTGGCATGTATGGAGTTCTTCGGGGTTCTATACACCATGTTACACCTAGGGGGTACCCCTGGGTTGTGACAAACTTAGTAATCAGAGCACAAGGTTTAGTATGATCCTAGGATAATGTCTCATAAGCCACGTCTAGTAGAGTCTTGTTCATAAGTGTGAAGCACGCCACATTTATGATGTTTAGGAAATTTCTCTTCTTCATTATTCTTAAGTCGTGCCTTAGAGTTTAACTCTAGAAAGATCTTTCTCCTAATCCTTGTTATGTATCTTTGGGATATGAGTATGAGAAAAAATGCTATAAGGATGGAGGGTGACAATGTGGAACAAGGAGCTCCTCCCTAAGCTACGACAGATCCTTTGGCAGAGAATATGAAAAATGTGGAGGTTAGGTCGGATTTTCAAATGTTTGATCAAGCATTGACAACTCAAGCCAATAGAGAGGTTGTAACTTCGGTGAATCCTAATGTGAATTCGGCCGCTTCAAGAATGTGGGATTTTATGTGAATGAACACTCCTAAATTTTATGACTTCAAAGTTAAGGAGTACCCTCAAGAGTTTGTCGACAAGGTCTACAAAGTACTTGCTATTATGGGGGTGTCTCCACAAGAGAAGGCGGAATTGGCTACTTACCAACTAAAAGGGGTTTCTTGAGTATGGTATGATTAGTTGAAGGTAGCAAGGCCGATAGGAGCGGGTCCCCATATAGTGGGAAATGTTTAAATTAGCCTTTTTGGATAGGTTCTTTCCCTTAGAGATGAGGGAAGCAAAGGCTCAAGAGTTCACAAACCTATGTCAAAGCAGTATGAGTGTGAAGGAGTACACCCTAAAGTTCACTCAATTGTCTAAGCATGCTACATTTATGGTTGCGGATGCTAGGGCTAGGATGAATATGTTTGTGACGGGTATATCCGATATGGTGGTTAAAGAGTGGCGTACCGCCATGCTAATTGTTGACATGGACATCTCTCGTCTTATGGTTCATGCATAAAAAATTGAAGAGGAGAAACTCAAGGACCGGTGATGGGAATTTCTCTATTGCTAAATCTGTTGGTCATGGTCACCCTAAATTTTGGCAAAGGTATTTCAGTCAAGATTCCTCAAATGCTCCTCCTAGGTTCAATAAGCATAGGGTATCTAACCCTAAATCTCAAGGGGAAAATAGAGGTGGTTCTTCTTTGGCTAAGCCTACTTGTGTGAAGTGTAGGAAGAAACATGATGGTAAGTGCCGACACAAATGGCTGCTTTAGTTATTGAAAGAATGGGCACAAAATGAGAGATTGTCTGATGCTCATGGCTAAAGGAAGAGAGGGTAAGCAACCTCCTACTAGCAGTTCGAACTTTAATGCTCCAAAGCAAAACTGCTTCTATGCTCTCCAAACTCGAAGTAACCAAGAAAGTTCCCCGGATGTAGTTACCAGTATGTTAAAAGTCTTACTTATTGATGTGTATGCCTTGTTAGATTCCGATGCTACTTTATATTTTGTGACACCCTATGTGGCAAGGAAGTTTGATGTTCCTCCAGAAGTATTATTATAACTTTTTTTTGTCCGTACTACTGTTGGTGATTCTGTGGTGGCTAAGATGGTTTATAGAAGATGTCCCGTTTCCTTATCCCATAGAGTTACTTTGTTGACTTGGAAGAGCTTGAAATGTTAGACTTTGATGTGATTCTTAGTATGGATTGGTTGCATGCATGTTATGGCTCTATTGATTGTAGAACTCAGGTGATTAGATTCCAATTTCCAAATGACCCTATCTTAGAGTGGAAAGGGGGAAATTCTATGCTTAGAGGTCAATTTGTGTCTTACCTTAAAGATAGAAAGATGATCCCGAAAGGTTGCTTTTACCAGTGGTTAGGGTGAGGGATGTTGATTCTGAAACACCTTCTCTTGAGTCGGTTCCCGTGGTCAATGAGTTCCTAAAAGTTTTGCCCGATGATTTACTCGATATTCCTCTTGAATGGGAAATAGATTATGATATTGACCTTTTTCCGAATACGCAACCTATATCTAGTCCTCCTTGTAGAATGACTCCAACGAAGTTAAAAGAGTTGAAGGAGCAAATAAAGGATTTGTTGGATAAGGGTTTCATCCGATCGAGTATCTCTCCATGGGATGCTCCTGTATTATTTGTTAGAAAGAAAGATGAGTCTCTTAGAATATGCATCGATTATCGTCAATTGAATAAAGTGACAATTAAGAACAAGTATCCTTTTCCAAGAATTGATGACTTGTTTGACCAACATTAAGGGGCTAGTTATTTCTCTATGATTGATCTTTCTTCGGCTTATCACCAATTGAGGGTAATAGGGGATGATATTCCAAAGAAGGCTTTTCGAACCCTGTATGGTCATTAATAGTTTTTGGTTAGGTCGTTTGGGTTGACAAATGCTCCGGTGACATTCATGGATTTGATTAATAGGGTGTTTAGACAATTCATTGATATGTTCGTAATTGTATTTATTGATGATATTTTGATCTATTCAAAGAGTGAGAATGAACATGTGGACCATTTGAGAATTGTATTGCAAGTTCTTAAGGACCAACAACTTTTTGCAAAGTTTAGCAAGTGCGAATTATGGTTACGGTCCGTAGCTTTCCTTGTTCATATTATGTCGAGTGAGGATATTGAGGTAGATCCGAAGAAGACGGATGCGGTCAAGAGTTGGCCTAGACCTCTAACTCCTTCTGAAATTAGAAGCTTTTTGGGTTTGGCCGGTTACTATAGGAGGTTTGTTGAGGGATTGTCTTCCATTGCTTCTCCTTTGACGGCTTGGACTCAAAAGAAGGCTAAGTGTGTGTGGTCAGAAGCTTGTGATAAAATTTTCCAAGAGTTAAAAGATAGACTTACTTCCGCTCCGGTGTTGACTTTACTGGAGGGTACAGACTATTTTGTGATGTATTGTGATGCCTCTAGAGTTGGGTTGGGATGCGTGCTTATGCAAAATGGTAAGGTGATTGCCTATGTTTCAAAGCAACTTAAGATTCATGAGAAGAATTATCCTACCCAGGACCTTGAGTTAGCGGTGGTTGTGTTTTCCTTAAAAATATGGAGGCATTACTTTTATGGGGTCCATGTAGATGTTTTCACCGATCACAAGAGCTTACAATATACGTTTAGTCAAAAGGAATTGAATCTTCAACAAAGAAGGTGGTTAGAACTCTTGAAGGATTATGACATGAGTGTCCTTTATCACCCCGGTAAAGCTAATGTGGTAGCAGATGCTCTTAGCCAGTTGTCGATGGGTAGTATTGCTCACATAGAGGATGTCAAGAAAGATTTGGTTCGTGATGTTCATCGATTTACCCGATTAGGTGTTCAACAAGTGCATTCAACCAAGGGTGGTGTCATGGTCCATAATGGTTCCGAATCGTCCTTTGTGACGGATGTGAAGTCTAAGAAAGGTATTTATCCTATATTAGTCGAGTTGAAAGAGGCAGTAGTTAAGAAGTCCACTAAGGCTTTCTCCCAAGGGGGAGATGGGGTGCTTTGGTAGAAAGGTCGATTATGTGTTCTAAATGTTGATGCTTTAAGGGAACAAATTCTAGAGGAAGCCCATAGTTCTCGATATTCTATTAACCCCGGAGCCACTAAGATGTACCATGATCTACGAGAAGTCTATTGGTGTAATGGGATGCAGAAAGATATTGCGGGATTTGTGGTCAAATGTCCTAACTGTTAACAAGTTAAGGTTAAGCATAAAAGGTCGGGAGGCTTGTCCTAAGATATAATTATCCCCACTTGGAAGTGAAAAGATGAAAACATGGACTTTTTTGTCGATATGCCTCGCACTTAAAGACAACATGAATCTATTTGGGTCATTTTAAATCAGGTCACAAAGTCAGCTCACTTTATTCCCGTCAAGGTTTCTTTTTCAGCGGAAGACAATGCTAAGATATACATAAGAGAGATGGTGAAGTTGCATGGGGTTCCTTTATCCATTATTTCCGATCGGAGTACTCAATATACTTCTCACTTTTGGAAGTCATTCCTAAAAGGTCTTGGCACTAAGGTTAAGCTTAGCACGACTTTTCATCCCCAAACCGATGCAGCAGAGCGTAGCATCCAAACATTGGAAGATATGTTAAGGGCATGTGTTATAGACTTCAAGGGTAATTGGGATGATCACTTGCTATTAATAGAGTTTTCCTACAATAATAGTTATCACTCAAGTATCGGTATGGCTCCCTTTGAAGCCTTGTATGGTAGGAGTTTTAGGTCTCCCATAGGTTGGTTTAAAGTGTGTGAAATTGCTTTGATGGGTCCCGAGCTAGTTTATGAAGCCATTGAGAAGGTTCACCTTATTAGAGAGAGGTTGAGAATGGCTCAAAGTCGGCAAAAGTCTTATGCCGATGTGAAAAGAAGGGATCTAGAATTTGAAGTTAACGATTGGGTCTATTTGAAAATCTCACCCATGAAGGGTGTGATGTGGTTTGGCAAGAAATGGAAACTTAGTCCCTAGTATGTATCCTCTACACGGAGCGGAGAGGGGGTGATCAACTGAATACTGAATATCTTAAGCGCCTTCATGACGCAAACTTGGGCGCAAAAGTATACCCAATCTTTTTTTCCTCTCCCAAACTCGATCTAATTCATACCCAATACAAATACATTGCCCAATTTAACGAATTTCATAAACTAAGAACGTTTTCAATGAAACCCACGCAAAGTTCTTCAAGAATACCACTCATTCACACGACCCCTCCCCTCAAGAAATCAACAAGACTCCATTATTAAAGAATGAAACTAAAACCTCAAGAACTTCATCAAGAATCTCAATGAAGTACTCTGAAGACTATGTGGGATTTGATAAATCAAGTACATGTATGATTGTAATGGGGACCAAAGTGGTGAATTGTGCGTAGCTAGAAAAAATCAAAGAGATAGAGTGAACTGAATGAGAATAGTTGTTATGGACTCTATGAAAAGAGTATCTTGAGTTATTCAACTTTCATTCTGTACATTCTTATGTGACCATCTATAATGTTTTGTACATTGTTTAGAGTGCGATTCACTAGATATGTCCACGTTTGTTTTCCTTTCTATAGGTGAATCCCGAGTGGTAGATCAGATGTACCGATCCTCTTATGTCTTCTTGATATGTTAGGATCCTTGAGGAAACTTGCTCATTGGACCACCACACAATCATAATGCACATGTTTATATGTACGACCTAGCTTGTGAGAACCTATAGAAGAGCTTTCGTGAATAGTTACAGTTATCTGATAATGTTGTTAAAGGTTTTGCATCCTCGGTATACCACTTGTTGGTGGTTACTTGATCTTATTTTTCTTTGGGTTATATAAGTCTGGCCCTCCCTTGATTAGTACTTGATGTCTAAAGATCATATTTTTATTGCCTAAGCTCAAGGAATGACTATATTGTGAGAAGCAAATTATGATAGGATATGTGATGGTTTGTGCATTATGATTGTGTGGTGGTAGGTTCAGGTTCACATATGGTTGTAGTCAGTATTGATTCAGAATGTTATCTTTGTTATGTGAGAAAAGATTTGTCATGATGGTTGTATTATGGTCCACTGGATTTCAGTTCAAATTGGGTTCATGGGTCGGTCTGTGGCTTGATAATTACTTCTAATTTGTGGATCTGTCAAATTTTGATTCGAAAGTTAAGTTTTTAGTAATTGGTCTTGATGGAATGGTATTAAGGATAAGCTCACTTGGAGAGATAAACATTAACTCTGGAAATTATACATCAAGCTTCTAGTAATGTTGGTTTCCTTCCTTCTTCTTTATTGTAACGACCCGAGAGCACCCCCTAGCCGTTACATGCGTATTCGACCGCTCGGAGGTCTTATACAAGCCTTAGCATTCATTCATCGCATAGATAATAAAAATCACTAGGAATTTAAAACTTTTACACAATAAAACCACATGACTTCAAGAGTCATCAACATTTGAAAACATAAATACGCAAGCGGAACTACTAAGTCTCTTTAGCCAATCTTAGACAAGAACTTAAAACGTACTAAGGTACACGGCCCTTTACAAATGAAATGAAACTTAAATGTCTATTACAATGACTAAGAAACTTCTGAACATAGTCCTCGAATCTTGAGGACATACCAAAGACTTGGAAGAGTGAAGTAATCCAAGAAACTCCAAAGCACAATCTCCTCCTAGTTACCACAACCTACACTTGTAGTAAAATAGAAGAAAGGGGTTAATACAACACACGTACTAAGTATGAGAATATGCAAAACATGTTAAAAAGGACATTTGTTCGGAAGTTATGCTTTCATGCCATTTTTATAAAATCTTATGAACATCAACACGATAGGCACCTTACAAGTCACAACCAACAATACAAAGTCATATGCTTCACAATACCTCATAAACATACATAACCCATTTACCTTTACCTTCTTGTCTTGGACCTCCACCTTAAGTAACCTTTAAGCAATACCATTGTGCAATGTATGGGCAATGTCCCATACCATCACCCACACTAAGGCACCACCTTAAGGTCACACAAAGTGCACTTACCATGCATACCTCAACCTTCACCAATTGATCACGTGAAACATATAAGCAGATAAGCCAACAAGTCACTTCATAAAACTAGAACACTCATCAAATGTCATCCCAAGACTCACCTAAGTAAGACATGCTGAAGCAACCCATACTACCTCTCCATACCACACCCAAGTGATCCTTAAGGCTACACAAGACAAGCTCCATTCACATCTCAACATAACTTATTCTTTCAACTTAATGCATTTGGACAACTTCATTCACTAATGGCATAAGATCATCACATACATTTAATTCAACATAAGCACTTACATTCAATTCATTATGACTCACTTTCACATTAGCATGCTCAAAGACCAACATTTTCATTAATTAGCCCAAAGAGACTCATTCATTCATTATCATTACTAAGAAACACCAAGATCTCCCTTAAATGTCTACTTGTGCAATGTCTAGATGATGTCCCATTCCACCACCTATCCTAAGTACTACATCCTTAAGAGACCCTAGTTCATTCATTCATTAATGTGGGGGAAGAGCCTTAACCGACATAGACCATGGAGTTTGACATGGAATCCCGGTAATACCCTTACCGGATGAGGAATCCCTACTTGCCTAAGGTAGGGTCATTCTTTTAGCCTTTACGTGGTAAAGACCACTAGCTAGTCCTATGCGGGCACATAGTTAAGGGATAGAAGGATTGCTTCTAAGTACCCACATCTCAACTAACGAAGGAGCACCCATCTTAAGGGTTGCTACTAAATACTTACATCTCAACTAACGAAGAAGTATCCACCCATCTTCATATCCTCTCGGTGCTAGACATTACTCCCCCACGGAGTTGGACATTCATTTCATTCATTTAGGGATAAGGATTGCTACTAAGTATTCTCATTTCAACTCACGAAGGAATACCTATCCTTACCCTCATTCATTCATTAAGGAAGCTCTTGGATTCAAAGATGAGAAAACCTTTCATCTAGGAACCCCATTCATTTAAATGAGTACCTTATGACACTATCCTTACAATAGACCCAACTTTCATTCATTAGCATTAACTCCCATTCTTTCATTCATTCTTCACTAGGTCACCTTTCATGCTCTTAGACCATACACAATTCACATCATATCACATTACCTTCACATAATCAACATTACTCAACACAATAATCATCCAACTTCGCCTACAAGGCCACGATCACAACATGCTTATAAAGTAAACACCTCCCCACTTTCAAAGGGATCAAACATCACAATTCTAACATCTACTACATATATATATATAATAGTAGAATCAAATAATCTATTCACAACTTCATTATCATCATAAACCTTAGGTCACAATTGCCCATTCAAGGCCAACATCCAATATAACACAATTGACCATCAATTCCTCATAATTCAACATAGAACAATACATAAATCAATAGCCCATAAAAATCTACACATTAATATCACATTATTAGCTCATAATCAATAGACCCACTTTAGACCTAAAATTAGGGTTTCAAGATATGCAAGGGTTCATAGAGTTTTTGACCTTAAAA
>JAJOOR010035501.1:0-15431 GCA_036250505.1 Solanum acaule | reverse complement strand
ATAATGTATCAACATACCATCTAATCTTATGATATCAAATATTTCTTACTGAATGTTAAAATTAATAAATTACTAATATGATTTTTTATTCAAACGATATGAAAAGAATAAAGTACACACAAGTAAAAATATTTGAAGTATTTGATATTTAATCAAAGATAAGATGATCATAAAATTAATAGTATCCTTAGAAAAAATTTAACCTGATATATTATAAAACTAAAAGCGTAGTTGATATAGTTATAGATATAGTATTTTAATATGATAAAATAAATTGTGTACTAATAATATTAATTCAAGGTGCTCAAATAAATATTATAATAATAATAATAATAATAATAATAATAATAATAATAATAACAATAACAAATTAAATATATTATTAAGTGCATAATATATTTTATTAATTATTTTTAATTATAAAATTATTACATTTTAAATCATCCGTGCAACGCACGGGTACGTATACTAGTTTAATCATAACAAAAGAAGAAAAACAACTAAATACCTTAAATCAGGTGAAAATTTCTACTGAAAATGACATGATTTTGTTATTATCCAGAAAATAACCTTAAATTCACACATAGACCTTTAATTGTCTTCCTAACTGGTCAACATGGAATTAATCAGTAATATGTTGAATCTTGGATTAAAAAGAATGTCCGAGTTGGTTGAACATGAAATATTTTAAATGAGATATATTTTAGGTTTGAAATTTCTGTATATTTTCTCAATCACATGCACAAGAGGATCAAGTTTGAATTGTTGTGAAGTTACTGCATGAATATGCTTTATTTTAATTTGATTTAAAAAGAAAAAAATCACAAATTTGAACCTATGACATTTAGGTTTTGGAGTCCTACAATCTATATAGATCTGGAATCTTCACTAAGAGGGTCTGAAAAGGTTCAAAAAAATAAAATATAGTGTCTGAGATTTGAACTTGGAACCTCAAGATAAATTTTGAATCCCCTAAACTACTATCTAGCTAATTTTTTTTTAAAAAATACCTTCTATATACGTATAAAATACATAGTTATTTTTTGCCAAGTGGGTGAAGACCCTCGCCCTTGGTCGCACAGAACTGCCTAATGCAATTTACCTCTCGTGTGTGATTTATGGACTATTAATTATTATACTAAAGTAAAATTTATTTTATGTATACCTAACAGATAGCGATTGCTGGTTCTAATAAACGAAAAATATTTATTTAAGTTAAGGCCAAAATATTGAATAATATTATTCTTAGACTTTTATTTAATTTTTCTTGGATTCTTCATCTATCTCTTTAATGTGATGATTTCGACTACTCTTTCACTCACTTCCACATTTAATTGAATCAAAAGGACTAGGAAATGTAGTTCAAATTTCTTTTAGGATTAGTATGGTAACAATATATATTTTACATACTTTATTAATTTTTTATAATATAAGGTAGAATATTTTGTTGGTGTTGTAGTTAGTAAATTTCTTACTCCCTCTGTCCGATATCATTACATAAATTGGGACAAAAGAAATATGCCTCAAGAAAACTTCCGATAAATTATCTTTCAATTTTAAAAAAGAAAAGGTTAAACTAACATGTTTTAAAATTTATACAAAAGGAACTAAAAAAAGATGAAATGGGACTCTCATAAATCACTAGTAGTCCATCGAAAAACCTTGATGAAATTCTTAATGCATAGAGTGATCAAACAAAATTCAATAATCAATCCATTGTTAGCTAAATTTGATTTTTTTAAAAAATATGAGTGAATAAGATATAGGATTTTTATCTTTTTGGGAAGTAATCGGATTTTAATAGGGATATCAAAGACTAGACTCATTCTTTTCACATAATTGATAGCAAATCATCATGAGTCATTCGAGCAGAAAATATCATAGTAATTAAACTATAAAATTCAATGGATTTGGTCCTTAATTTTTCTCATTTGTTCCTTTGAGAAGACTCAGTTGGTTTGGAGGGTGGTCATCCGATCCACACAGATAACCCGAGATTAATTCCTCTCAATGCTTTTTGAGTCGAGTCTGTCGCATAGAGTTTGCTTAATGCGGTTTACATTTCCTATGTGGTTTCCAGGCTATTACACAGTGGGGATTTCCCCGGTGCACACAAAAGGAAAGAAAATGTGACAGAGATTGTAGCAGCAGTGGATCATCATGGGTTCCAAATTATTTTCTTTTGCATTTTCTCGTCAACTTCTCTTACATTTCCCTTTTTTTTTGGTCCTCTTGTCCCCCCCCCCCCATAATTCTCCAAACTTTGATCTTTTTTTTATCATATTCTTTTTGCTTAACATAATTCTACATTTGGTTTCATTTGCAAAATTCCAAGTAACTTCTGTTTAAAATGACCTTCAATACATTGACTCACTTCGTTGTATTTTTATCTTGCCTTAAATATCCGTATTTTATCCCAAAATAGTTTATTTGATCGTAAGATACACTATGTTATATTGAAATTTTCGATGTAGATATATAATTAAATAGTTACCAAATATCCATAGCTATATTGGAGTCTTGAACGTGTATAACAACATACTAAAATATGAAAAATCGAAGAAGACATAGTAATAACTTTCTTTAAAAGACAATGGAGGTAGAGGGGCGAGGGCCAAGAAAAGGCTTATGCATTATTCTTGAGGGTCTATCAAAAATTGCTCACGAATTTTAACAGTTCAGTTAGTTGATTATCTAAATTTTTACCTTAATGGTGAGAGTACGATTTTCCACTTTTAATCCCCCTCCCCAGTAGCCATTCTCCTACCCACAATTTTGAAGGAAACAATAACAAAATACTCTACCCAACAAATGTAGGGTAAGATTTACATACATCCAACCATTTTCAGACCTTACTTCTAAGATAAAGGTTGTATGTTGTTGTATATATTATTCTTGAAATATTTAGGTTGAAGCAAGTGACAATAAAAGATCATATTATTGAAGTAGAAATCTACTATTTCCATTACAATTATATGTTTCACGTCGGTACAGAAATATTCATGTATCAAATGGATTTTGGCCTTCTGGGTTGAGAAAAGCTATTATTCGAAAAAGCTCCTCTGTTGCAGATTGTAAGCTCAACCTATAATCCAAGAAAGTGCATCTTAAGAGTTTGAATCTTTGGAAATGTTCCATTGATCGATGGTCAACAAAAATTGGATCAACAAGACTCCATTAAATTTTAGTCTCACTGTTCTATGTTGTCGAAGAATAACCAGTTCATGCTTGTTTGAAGCACAATACAGAGCACACCACACAACAAGACATGTTAGCAATTTAGGGGAATTTTCAGAAAACAAGTGTGACGAAGACAGCTATCTACACAAAACAAGTAGTCAAATTGGTAGGCAAGAACAAAAACTTGCTCATTACCGAATATTATCATCCAAGGGCGAACAAAAGATGCTAGTTATTCGCAAAAGACATCAGTTCTATCTCTCGAATATTTGGCATAAAATAAAGTACATTAAGAGTAAACAACTGACAAAGCAGTATTCCCATCATCATCACTTCCCTCAAGAATCAACAATGGCCTTATTTCAAAACTGAAGCCACTTCTATTACCACATACACTCCTCATATGTTGAAAATGCAATTTAGGAAATTCTGGCAATTTAAGTAAGGCAGGAGTAAGCCAATGCTTTTTCCTCGGATAGTTCCTCGGCTGTCAAGTCCAACTTCTTTCTTGAGAACTCGTCAATTGGAAGACCTGGGCACACGAACAACAAAATACTTGAGACCATGTTGACAAGCAACTCATAAAAATTTATATGGGAACTTCCAGAGAAATCATTAGTTAACATCTAAAGCTAAAACTCAATGAAAATCCATGAGGCAAATAGACGTCTGATTTAGAATTATTTTCCCAAAGTGCTCTCTTCCACATATATGCTACGCAATCTTTGAGGCTAAAGATGGCTAATACAAGGAATCTGGATCCCATAATCCGACAGCATGATTTACGACTCAGATTAATCCATTTCCACCCATCATCCCAAATTACCAATTTAATTTGACCAACTGTGTTTAAAAAGATGAACAGCCTGAGACCAATAACATAAAAGAGGAACCTAACATCGAACAGTAAAAATCAAGGACAGTATCTGAATGCTAATAAAATATATTTTCCAACCTTGAACAATGGACCATTCTCCATTTTTGCATGTAACTGGGAAGGAATAAATAAGCCCAGCTGGGACATTGTATGACCCATCAGAGTAAACACCCATAGAAACAAAAGTGCCCTGCAACATTTGGTTTGAAAAAATTGATATAAGAACTACTTTATAGACAGCAACATGCATATATAATAACTTTCTTATATATTAATACAAAAAGGCCCCAAGTTAAGAGATCTACCTCTGGAGTTCCAAGGACCCAGTCACGAATGTGGTCACAAGCAGAACTAGCAGCGGAAAGGGCACTAGAAAGCTTTCTAGCCTTGATAATGGCAGCACCCCTCTGTTGTACAGTAGAAATGAACTCACCGTTCAACCTAAATACAGAGAATATAATTTATCAGTTAATCGGAAAAATTAAAGAAAAAATTAGATAATCAACTTACAACAAACCACTGAGTCATTATACCATGCATCATCAGCCACAAGTTCACGGACTGGCTTATCTCCAGCTGGTGTTTTAACTGTTGCGTGGTTGACATCAGGATACTGTGATGATGAGTGGTTTCCCCAAATGATGACATTTTTAACATCACTCACTTGGACACTCAGCCTTTCTGAGATTTGGCCAAGGGCCCTGTTATGGTCCAACCTTGTGAGACAGGTAATGTTCTTCTCAGGTATGGATGGAGCAAATTCTTTCAAGATCAATGCATTTGTATTGGCAGGGTTAGCAACAACCAACACCTGGAAGAGAAACGAGGCAAAATTTTAAAACCACAAATGAAATTGAAGGTGCATAACATGCACATTGAAATCCTGAAAATGGTTTCATGATGCTTCCATTGCACAAACAGAAGGCAATAAATAACAAAGACATTAGAGTTTGTGGCAGAAAGGGCATATCAAAGTAACACACAAGACATTAAAAGTTGGCAATAGACATCTCGTAACTATTCTCACCGACTTAGGTGATCTATTCATCAGTCAAGTAATCAATTACCTCCAAAGTCAAACTAGAAGAATAATCTAATCAAAAGCTGGAAGTATATATCATGCAGCGCTGGACACTAGGTGCAATTTACAAGACGCAAAAGCTAAAATTTAAAGGACTAACAAAGATCTATATACTTCTGCCTGACCTTGCAGTTGGGAGCTGCATGCTTCTCAAGTGCAGAAGCCTGGGACTTGTAAATAGAAACATTCTTTGACATCACATCTTTCCTTTCCATGCCTTCTTTCCTGGGGAAACCTCCAACCATGACCGCAACATTGACACCAGTGCATGCCTCAACAGCATCAGTTGTAGCAACAACACCTAACACATACATAGAAGAACACACCATTTAAACCAATTTAATTTACAAAAAGTGATAAAATGGCATAACGATAAGATTATAAGCAACTGCACCAACCCTTAAGAAGAGGGAAGGCAGCATCCACTAATTCCATCTTCACTCCATTCAGTGCCTCTGCAGCAGGTGGAATATCCAACATGTGGAGAATTACAGGCTGATCTGCGCCCAACATCACTCCCCTGGCAATCATAGGCACCAAGGCATATCCAATTTGTCCTGAAAAACAAATCAACATTACCCTGTTAACATAACATTCCAACCAATTCATAATTTTGAAACCAATAAAATATTAATCTCACAATTACATTTTCCAACTATAGAAAAGAAATTGTAAAACCTCAAAACAGATTCCAAAGACACTAACAAGCGAATCTTCATAATTATCTAGCTTAACTAACACATGAGAAGTTTATCCAAACCACAAATCTAAATCATGACATCACAGTTGTTAGTACTACATGTTCGTTCTCGAAAAAAAAAGAGTCATCAACTCAATCATGCTAATAACAACTAAATCTCAATCCTAAAGTAGTTTATCTTCTTTTTTTCATTCAATAAATCAAATTAGAAGTATATATCATAGTAAATCAAAGCAAACAACAACAGAAAAGAACAGAGTCATCATTTTAACTGTTTGGAGTTACAAATCGGAGAAACAAAGATCTGAAGCTCAACCTTGCAAGCTAATACAGTTAATACTAACTGGTAAAATAACAACAAATACATCAAGCAGATGAATCAACAACATCAACTACCACGAACAAAGTAATACTCACTAAATAGTTGTAGCTTATACTACTTTTTAGTTATCTAAATACTCAAACAACAGTTTATAAGGAAATCCGGACTCTAAAAAGTTTCAGTTAAGTTATCAAGGATCGGCCACTAAATCATAAAACTAACAGTTAACAAGTAGATCTAAGGCTAAAACCGATAAGCAACACTTTTAAAATCAATCAAAGTTCAAGTCAAAATGAAGTAAAACAACAGATCTAAGTCATCCAAAGCCAAAAAAAACTGAAAAAAATACCAAAAAATCACAAAAATTAAGCTTTGAAGTTCATAGAACAGATCGATTACCTGCAGCACCAGTAACGAGAACGCGAACTGGATCTTTGGCCATTTTTGTTGAAGATCTAGAAGTTAACGGGAGCGATGAAAACTATGATCGAAGAAGTGAAAATGAGAGTGAGATGGGCAACGAGAAGCCTGAAGCGATATTTATTGGCTCAAGACTAGTGGTCAGTACGACGTCGTTGTGACTGTTGGATTCGTCAGCATTTGTTCATGGAAGAGGAAATGACAATAATGGTCACTTATCTTTAGGGGTACATTCAAAATACATGATTCCTTATAAATAGTTTATTAATTTATTTTATTAAAAGTGAGCATTTAGATTTTGCTATATTTGACAAAACTTTTCATTTTAGTTTGTCGAAAAAGATCTTATTTGAATAATATATGATGACATTATCAACATTTGTTCATGTTAGATTTCACTTATGTAACAAAAAGTGTACTTTTTTAAGGTTAGTTTTGAGACCTCGTGAAGTCTTTTCATATTTTTTAAATTTTGTATTCAAATAAATTATATCACATAAATTCATATAAAGGAAGGGAGGACTACTTATATTTGATTAAAGTACCATTTTAAATGTTTTTTTCTTGATAATAAGAATATTCAATATAATTAAGAGTCTGCAAGATATGCATAAGAGAAGAGGTTTTATCTTGTGCACACTCAAAGGTTAACGATCGCGAAGTTCCCTTTATATAGTAGCAAATATAAAGGATATTTTTGGAATTATAATTATTGTGAAGATAGCCTCAGGTTGTGAGATTTTTGTTGTAGAGTGAGACGCGCAATATACGGCATTATTTGAAATTGTGGTGTAGGAAGAAAGTAACTGTCATTTTTTCTAACAAAAAAAGGGCTGGTCCATGCCTGAGGCCTACGTGTTATATCAAACAAAGTCAAAATGTTTTTTTTTTAGTGACTTTTCAAGAACGAAAGAGAGGGTGGCCTTTAGAAATATAGTTAAAAAATAAATATATTAAGAGAAATAAACTTAATATTATAAATTTAAAAAGAGGTCACTAAGTACATCAATTATTTACTTATTTTAATAACAATTCTGAGAAATAACACAAGCTAAAAATGTTTGAAATTGATATCCGACCAGAATATTGAATTCATTATAAAATATTATTAGTTTATAAATTCCATCAATTCTTCAATTTATTAAATTATGTCTTAAACTCAAACTAATTAATTGCTCAAACTCAAATATTGAGCCGAAAGTTGAATTATTTTTGTAGCTATATGAAAAAGAAATAAAATGGTCCTATATGAATAAAAGAATAAAATGGTCCTATTAAAGGTTTGGAACAAAACATAAATAAAGTACTCAAAAAGTGAAGGACAACAATAATTTTGTGTTGGATTGTTACGTATTACTCATTTTTTAATCAAAGATTTTAAATTCGATCAGTGAATATCAATTCGTTTTTGCTGCCCAACAAAATACATTCCCATATATGTTCCACTGAACTGGATAAATGTAACTATTGCACCTTATGAAACTCTTAGTCAAGAAGTATCCAACAAGGCCTGGTTCACCAGGCTCTATCATTGCAGGGCCCAATCATAGTCAAAAGCGGAAAAGAGAGGATTCTCACCTCCAATTAGCTTTTGGCCTCTATTCCGGAGGGTAGCCCTCAATCACTTACTAACTTACTCGGTAAATTAGCTAGCAAGAGGCCAATCCTTTGGAATTTGATTTCCAAGATAAACCAGTATTTCTCTCTTTTATCATCTCTTCAAGGACATAGAGCTTCGGTTCCCCTTCTTCCTAATGGGCATTGGATTGATGAGAAAATAGAATCCTGGGTCGCGAATAGTGATTCGATTGATGATGAAGAAAGAGAATTATTGGTTCAGTTCTCCACCTTAACGACAGAAAATAGGATTGATCAAATTATATTGAGTCTAACTAGAGTGTAATCTCACAAGTCGAGTCGGAGTCTTGTTCTAGCATTGCTAACACTGCAACTTCCTTACTCGGAGTCAACATCTGAGTTAGATATCCACAAATTTCTTCAGGCGGGTAAACGATCACAACTACCTGAAGAACTAGAGGTCATGAATCATGATGGCATCCAAAGCAGAGTTAGAGGATCTAGCCAAGTCTTGTTCATGCTCGGAGCTTGACAAGAAACAATCTGAATCTTAGCTTGTATCATGATATTTCTCGTTTCTATTTATCGTTGGTGTACTAAGAAGTATCCAGACAACAGTCCCACATCAGAATGCCTAAAGACTACCCTAAACTTAGCGCGTTTTATTCAAATCCCTCATAAAACTATACATGATCCTAATTTTTCCTATACCAATTAGTACCGATATTATAGGTTAAGGGGATCTGATATTTCCCCCGCGATGATACCAATTAGTACCAACTCTAATTTCAAGTAAGTATATCAAAAACTTGGAAATTAAATGATCTAAAAGAAAACCAGTACAAGTTTTATCATATTCATTTATTCATAACAACCAAGAAAAATAATCAATGTTTACTATAATACAATTCTTGAAATTTAAAATATAACATAAAAAAACAATACCACACAACCTAAATTTCTTATCCACACTTTAATTATTCTATCACACCAAATCAAAGAGAAAATCAATTAACAAGCAAGATTTGCTCAAGTGAATGAACATCTTCATCATCATCAGATTTCAAGTCATGCTGAAGAGTAAGTGAGAACACTATTGATCCTCCAGATACAGTGTGACGTAAAAAAAAAGAAGAGAAAATCAATTCAATTTCTTTTTCCCCCTTAAAAATTGGGAAGTAAGGAATTGAACAAAAAATCAAAACTTATACTTCAATTTTTGAAATATTCCAATAATAATTTTGACCAAAAAAATTATATTTAAACACCTCTAGCCAACATTTCTTGAAAATCAAGAATTGATTGTTGTCTTTCAAGCTCCATATCTTCACGAACCTTAGATATAAATTCTTCAGCTCTTTTATCCACTCCATTTACATGTGGCATTGAAGGAGTTCTCCATTCATCAATAATATTAATATTATCACATTTTTTATAATTATTAATACCACTACTCTCAATTATTGTCTTACCTTTTTTCAATGCACTATTTACCTCAATACCCTTCACAATAATCTCTTGCTCCTCTTGATCCAATTTGTTTCTACAATTAACACCACCACCACTACTCGAAGCAACGAATTCTTTAGTCTGAGGTGCGAATATCTTAACGTTATGGTTTTGACATGCTGGTTGTTTCAGTATAGGTTCGGAGAAGAGTTGGTCCACGTATATAGGTGAAGTATTTTTATGACATTGTTGGTATTGGTAGTAATTATGGTAAAATTTGCGATGAGTACGTGGTGGTGATGAAGAACGATGGATCAACGAGTAGAATTTTCGAGTAATAATAGGGGAAATGTAGTTGTAAGCTCTAATACAAAGGTTTTTGGAACTTTTGTAAGCTTTTGAAAGGTTGAGTTTGTGTAATCTTGATTGTAATTTGTTGGTGAAGCTTTTCCATGTTTTTTTAGTTGGTAGAATAAGCTTTTTTCCTAAGTTGAAATTTGACATTCAATTTAGGATTTTGAGTGGAAATTAAATGGTTTGAGAAGAAGATATGGATTGATTGAGAGGAAGAGAAGTTGAAGATTTGGATTTTATTTTGGAGTGATTGTGTGTGTGTGTGTAAATGTATGACATAAAATGTTAGGCTGGATGGTTCCTTGAACCTTTTGGTCATGTCTCATTCTTTTCTTCACATGATTTCTTTTGTCATCTTTTTGATGTTTTTTCTAAGAAAGGAATCAAACACTATAGACTGGAAACCTAAATATTGGGTGTGTTTTGGTAGGACAAAATTTTTGAAAAATATTTTCTCTAAAAAAAATAAGTTCCTTAAAAATGAGGAATATGTCTGCCTTAATAAAAGTAGGAAAAATAAGTTCTATAAATGTTTATTATCATCGCCCCCTAATCCCTACCCTTGCCACCCTCGGGGGGACCTTATAGTATTTTGTTAGATTACATATACAAATTTTACGATAAAGTTTTTTTTACTTATTTACCGGATATACTAGAAAATAAGTAAAAAATTAATTTATTTTGAAGAACTTATTTTTCATGAAAAATATTTTTCATCGTACCAAAACACACCATGTAGAGAAAGCAAAAGATGTCCTTTTTTTAAAAAAAGAATTATGTTTAGGTATATCTACTTTTCGATTTTGTCTTTGAAGTTCATGGCTGGAGAAATCTTTAGTCTTAAGTTTGTGCTTTAATTTATTTAGAAAATTTTAAAAATATTAAGAAAAAGAGAAAGAAAAAGAATAAATTGATTAGTAGGTTGTAGTGGATTTCTTTGGTGGAAGTGTCAATGAGTTGGGCACTTTTTACCCCCAACAAAATGCCTCTTTCGCTAAGGTGCACATTGAAGCTGGTTGTATATATTAAAGATATCATGTTTGAGTTTTGAGTATTAAAAAAATCGAGATGATTGATATTTTGTCATGTGTCCACATCTTAGTAATTAAATTTGTGTACAAGATGCATGTGACAATTAGTTTAATTCCTACTTGTAAAGATGAGAATAGTACAATGTGCAAGTCTGGTCTAGTGTGGCCCTTAGCTCATGATGAGCTGCTCATCTAAACTCTCTTTATTTTCTAGGTTCTTTTTCCGTGAAGGTTTTGAGATATATGATCACATACTTTTTCTAGATTTAATGTCTTTATATCTGCTCCGTTCTTCTTTGATGAAATAGATATTATATTAGAAAGGAGGAACTTCGCTAAAGATCAATGATCTATGTATACGCAAATAGTTTTAGTCGATACTATTTAATCAAGGGCCTTGTTAAGTAAGATGAGAGTCAATACAAAGCTAACAAACTAGCTTTTATAAATGTGTTAATTGGTCTTATTCGAATGAATTGCATTTCATTTTTCCTTGTTAATTAAGAGAAAATATGATTCATAATTATTGTCCATCAATTATATAAGAAGTCTTTTATGTGTGCATAGATCAAACACTAATAATATACCTTACTTCCCCATGAAGAATTTGCATTATTACCTAACTTGACCATCAATTCAAATGGTCCCCAAATTTCTTTGTTCTTAAGACAGGGACAGAGCTAATAATTTGCATGCAGATTTGATCGAACTCAATAAATTTTGTTCAAATAAAACTAATAAGTTGAAATCCTAGCTTCGTCTCTGACTTCAGATTAAGTCACCACTCTAACTCATTTATTCTCATAATAACTTCATCAAAAACTCATTTACTCACATAAACTTTACGTTCTTGACTACTATTATTATTATTATTATTATTATTATTCAAAGCACAAACTTAATTAATTAGACTTTTAAGAAAGCCTCAACAGCAGTCAACGCATACTCCATTGCCCTAGTTGAATATCCCGTTGACTTTCTTCCAGCAAAAACACAAGTTTCTTCCCTATTATACTTCAAGCTCCTAGCTTCTTGCCTGGAAATTTGATAAGAGTTCATCAACACTTCCTCTGGCATGCCCCGGATAGCTGATAAACGCCCTGCTAACGGGCTTGTCATCGCTTGATCGTTGGTCTTGAACGCGATGTACTCGAGTCCTTGGTCACCTGCCTTTTTCATTATCGCGAAATTTTGTGGCACGACTATCATTTGTCCCTCCCTGACCTCATCGTCGAAGACAGAGTTTCCTGTGTCCCCGACCACCTGAATCCGTCCCGTCCCTCGGATGATGTAGATGATGCTGTGGGCGTTCAGGTTCCAGTATGGCGCCATTACTGCATTCTGTAAAACTCAAATGACATATATAGCATTTTAATAAGAGTCTAAATTAAAATCATGACGTCTAAAGTTCTAAAGTTCAAATATTTGTGACAATTTAGTAAACTACATACACGTTCCACTAATTTTAACTAGAAATGTATAGCTAAATTTTAATTTAAGATATTCTAATTTGTCTTAAAATTTGAATTATGAAAATGAGCCAAATCAACTCTGAATAAACACCATCAAAGAATGTGGTGCAGAGAAATTTCAACTTCAAGTCTTGGATATGAAAAAAATCATTGTTAGAAAGTGTTTCATTCTACATTGAGCGAATTCAAATCCAAATTAATTGGGCTTCAGTCTTGGATATGAAAAAAATCATTGTTAGAAAGTGTTTCATTCTACATCGAGCGAATTCAAATCCAAATTAATTGGGCTTCAGTATAGATAACGAACATAGAAACAAAAAATACTCTCAATAAATGACTTGCCTGATAAAGGACTCCTTTCTCAGCACTGAGTTGTAGCCAATTGAGGATTGGAAGCTTATGGCTATTGAGGGTGCTGACGCGTCCTCCACGTGGATTGTACACGTCAGCACGGGACGGGCGGCCCAAGTTCTCTCTTAACCTCATAGAACAAATAGTTTCTTCAAGCCCATTGGGCTGTGATCCTTTTCCGGGCCTATGTGATTGCTCTTCTTCTTCAAATTCCGGGCTGAGAACATCAAAGTTCTCGGCCCGAATAATTTGTCCCCTTTGATCTTCTCGGCCCTGTAAGTTCTTGGCCAAATTGCGATCCACATTAAAAACATTGGCAAGGATATCTAGATCGAATCCATCGAATAGGTTGCCCGATTGTTGTTGTTGTGGTTGTTCACCTTGTTCATGTTCTTTTCGACTTCGGATTTCTTCTTCATACCTACTTCCACTTAGTCCTTTTGGATTTGGATTTCCCGCTAGGAAGAAATGCTGTAAAAATATTGAAACTATATTGTTAATGCCACACTTAACGAAAAAAATTATACAAATTTCGCGATAGCAAGTACAAATTTAATATTTTAACATAACATTATAAGTGTGCGCTACACATGTGTGTTTATTCTTCCTTCCTCTGGTTCTTCTCGTCTCTAGTACGAGTCAAATCACAGGATCTATATATATATGCGCTAAGGAGTTATATCTCCACGGAACCCCCTTTATACTTCAGGGATTATCATGTCGCTAGCTAGTAACTGTAAACTAGCTAGCGACTTGACATGCTTAATATCACAAACTTCAAAAAGGTCTTATAGTCAGACAAATGATCTGACTATATAAATATCTTTTACGACATAAACTCGTGGCATAGTAACAAAATTTCGAGTATTCATACCCTGAATTGGAGATCGAGTTGGTTAACAGGGTTGCTAACATCAAGCAAGGCGACAGTAACAAGTCGTTCTTGTCCATTGTTATAAAACCAAAGTGTGATTCCGGCAGGCAATGCAAGTATATCGCCTTGTCGGAATTGCCTGACTTTCTGATGGCGATCACCGCCTGTTCGATATTGACTTCCTCCCTCTGATCTGCTCTGTTCTCCTCTCATGCTTTTTTCTCTTTGTGGTGATTCAAATGTTTCAGCACATCCTGGTATCACTGTCCCCAAAATTCCACTTCCTACATTTCATCCAAAAAAAAAAGATAAATTAATTAATGAAACGCATGTTTAGTCAAACTGAGACACATAAAATGAGTGACTCATTTCTTTTCATTAATTTTTTGGGGGACGGAATCAAAAAATTGAAAGATCATATACATATATTAAGGTGAAATGCAAGAGAAATTTAAATTTACTTAGACGTTCAACTTTAAGATTGTGAATTCGAATAGAGCAGGAAAGAATGCAAACCTTGGACAATGTAGAGGAGTTGAGGGGCATTATTGTAATGCGGCAATAACAACCCGTTAGGTTGAATATCATTTCTCACAGCAGCAACTCCGGCGCATTCAAATTCCTCCGAGTTCCTATCCCAGAACTCGGTGGTCCCAGCCTCCGAGTTAAACTTATAAGTCGGTTCTCGAGCATTAAGGCTCGAGATCCGACAATCAGTTTTAGCTCGGCCGCGCCGGTGTTGCTGCTGGTATTGAAGCTTTTGCCATAAGAAACTTTGTTGTTGATCTATTTGAGAGAAACAACAATTAAAAAGAAGAAATAAACATAGGCTTATTTTTATTATTTCCATGATTTTGAGTAGTGGTGATTTTTGTTGTTGTTGTGTGAAGAAAATTGGGCTTTTGGGGTTTGGTATTTGTAGGAGAAGAAGGGGTGATTTGGATATGACACGTAAAATGTTGTGGTGAGACATTTGTCTTTGAGTTTTTTTGCATGGACATGCATTAATTTTACTATAAAGTTTGTTGACACCTAGCTAATAAGTTAATAATTTGATATGTGGCGAATATTTTCTGAAGAAAGTTGGTGAATTTGTGTTTGTGTTTGCATGGATTCTTGTTTTGATGTAGAGCCAGCACAGGAGATGAGTTGTATACTTTGTATTCCACCATTTTTTTTACTCCTTCCGGATCAGTTTACTTATCATCCATACTAAAAATAGATATCACGTTTAACGTAGTTGTCATTTTAGAAAATCTAGATACTCTCTCTGTTCATATACTTATGCAATATATTAAAAATAATTGTCTAACTTTACATGTTGAGTATAAAAAATCAAGGGTTAATTATCATTTTATATCTAATTTACCTTGCTATTAAATGTTGATTAAGTTTTCAATATTAGATGACTTATTACTATATTATAGAAGAGTCTAGGAATGACTACCAATGAACCAATAAGATCACTACTAATGTCCAATATATTTATAAAATATATAAGTGGGCCCCACCATCTTCCACTTCAATACTACATATTATATATTAATTACTATACTATAAATCACTACTAATATCCAATATATTTCTAAAATATATAAGTGGGCTCCATCTCCTTCCACTTAAATACTACATATTATACTATAAATGACTTAAATACTCCATATTATCTATTACAATAATTAACAATTATTTGACACTTTAAATTCTATCAATGCCATATAAATTAGGATAAAAAACCTAAC